>WYDI02029406.1:0-33250 GCA_009867235.2 Psittacus erithacus | reverse complement strand
GGGAGGGAGGGGACGGGGAAGGGGGGAGAGGAGGGAGGAGGAGGGGAGGAGAGGAGAGGAGAGGAGAGGAGAGAGTGATTTGGAAGGAAGAGTGACTTATATACCAGAAAACACGCTACATCAAAGCATCCCCACTGCAGGTACCCTTATCCCCATAAACAGCTCTCAGGTTGCAAAACACTATGCAAACATACAAGACCCAGCATTGTGCATGGAGACTTCTTCACTAGCCTCTCTATATTAATTTTCTAGTATATTTTTGGATGGGAGCTGCATGTCTCCATGCATTCTTCTAATTAATCTTTCCCTTGGACGTATCTACCTGAATCCCTGCCTAGGATTGTTTCTTGGGTTGCTTTTTTTCTTTTTCTTGCCATCACTGCAATTATTTTTGTTAAAGCAGATACCATTGAAAAACAGAAGGAAGAAGGAGAGGAATTTTGCTAATTTTGCCTAGGAAAAAATGTGAGGGAAAAAAAATCCTCCATTTTCTTGCCTATGCCGGCACTCATGGAATTAATTTTCCCCAACTTTCAAGTTTCTTTTCTGAAAGCCACATTCATCAACAGAAGCAATCTCACTTTCCACTGCCTCCGGACCTCAGGCTCCACAAATACTCTGAATATATTAAATGCAACACAAAAAGAGCAGCAACCCAACATGCAAATTAAATTAAAACTCACTCTCCACAAGAGGGAAATAAACAAACAAACAAAACCCCCACAGCTTATAAGTACACAAAGAGGAGAAATTGAAAGAGATTTAACAGTTCTGAGGAATTTGGACTGTTTTCAATAGCTTTTCTGAATGGGAGCTGTTACATGACATCAGCACCAATTCTAATATCGGCCATTTTTGGAAGACAGAGCTTTTCACAAATCATTCATTAACTGGAAAGCTTTTCTGAGTAGTTTCCACTTAACATATTATGGATGCTGTGGATATACCATAATAAATATCAAGAAAGGGAGTCTTGGCAATTATTATCAATGCTATCTTCACAGTTTCAAAGCATGAGTACAGGAGCAGATCTAGTACATGGCTGCATCAGATTTCTAGCTTTGGAAACCCTCTAATTAAGATGGCATGATTACAAAGTGACGGCAGTGAGACAGAAACCATGGTTTGCTCTCCAGTGTTGGGATCCTATGGCTTTGTCTTGTCCTGCGTGTGTCTATGGGGAGGTTTTATCACGTGAATGCAGAGAGCGTGCTTGTGTGTGCTATGTGGCCTGTGTGGCTGGGAGTGATATGTAAAAATGAATTAGGAGAGAAGAAATAATTAGCATTGCAGCACATAGAGGAATGACCCTAAAACATCTGAAAGATGTGGCTGCTTGCAGAGAGAAACAAAGGAGCCTGAGAAGAGAAGAAAGCAGCAATTAGAAAGGAGAGAATGAGCTGTGGTCTTGAAATAGAGATCTGTAAATGGTCACAAATTGTCCTCTTTTTTTTTCCTACTCTCCTCACAGGGATGGTAGTTTCAGGAAAAGTCATATAGGAAGGATTATATCAGCCCTGCAAATCTGAGGGCCGGGGTTCAATCTCTGCATCTTAAGGCCAATGCATGTTCTTGGATGTTAATTAAATCAATTCTGATATTCACCAATATCAATGAAATCGATGTTTTTTTGAGCACAGTACAATTACAAATTTCTTCTCAAAACCAGATATCCCCAGCACTACAATGGCTCTCTGGTATCAAGACAAAACCATGCCTAGCAAAAGGCAGAGAAAGAGATGGCTGTGAAGAGGCTCATCAGCTGTTTGGCAAAGGCACAAGCTTCCAGCCCAGCAAGAAAGCAGCATCACTCCATCAATGGACTGGCTCTGAATCTGACGCACAAGGCAGCTTCCTCCTCAGTGCTAGTGACAGATGAAGTTGGAAGCAGCACCTTGGTTATTGAAAAATACATCTCGACACCGAAAACAGCTCTGCCAGCTCTCTGATAGCAGAGCTGACATACAGCCTGGGCCATTTCCAACCCATCAAACACTTGCACTCAGGAGGAAGAGGGTGGGAGAAGGCAGGATGCAGGCAGCAGATTGCTTTGACATTGCTGGCTTGCCTAATAATTAGGGTAAGTACCCCAAAGACTTCACTAAGGGAGGAAATAATCCTCAGACCTCAGGTTTTCTGGATGTCCCTCCCATTACTTGGTGCTCATTGGGAAGTGCATGACAAGTCTTTTGTCTTTTGCTGCCAAAATATCCATTAGCAAGCAGATCCCAAGCTAGCACCATCCCCACCTTAGAGAAAGCCAGCAGTGGGAACCGACAAGTGCAAGGAGGATGATGTTGGACTGATGTAAACTAGAGGGGTTTACTTTCCAAAGAAAAGCAACAAGGGACTCTGGACAGCCCCCACAGCTGGTGGGATGCCAAGCAGGAATGTCTCATGTTGCCCAGTCCCCATCACTCTCTGACACCCAACTTCCCTGGCAGAGCATCATTGTGGCAAGTTGGAAAACTGCCCAGAGAGGGAAAAAAGGGGCTATTGTGGAGATGTGGTTCAGGCCTGTGGTGGATGCAGACTATCTGCATGTGTCATGCTAAATCTCTCAGCAGCCTCTCTGCACCTCGACTCCCCTTTCCATGCAATGAGGTTGACTGCACTGCCATCCCTCCAAGGACATTGCTATGGTAGTAGGGACATTCAAGCTTCAGATATACTCCCATACCAAGGTGGCTGTCTACATTTTCCTTTATGTGCAAAATTAGGGTTACTTGTTAAACTCTCCTACTTTGCCTCCCTGTACCCTAAAAGAGGAGCGTTGTTAGGCCCTCAGAGGTCCAAGTAGACCTTCAGATGCTTTTGTCACTCCTCTAAATCACTTTATTTCTCTTTTTCTTCTTCCTTTTTTTTTCCCTTTCTTCTTTATGCTAGCACGATAGCGTCCTACAACAAGGAGTTCCCCAGATGGGCACACTACACAGCAGCTTCTCTTGGGCTAGCATCCCTTGCTTTCCCTCTCATGGGAACCCAGGTGATCCATCCTTGGTATGAATGTTTGTCAGTTGTGCCTCTCCTCCCCAGCGCAGACAGATGCTTTCCCCAAGTTCCTTTTACAGAGCTACAGCACAGCAGCAAGCCAGGTCGTGCCCTCTATGGAAGCCCGCCTTTAGTCTCTAGGGCTGGTAGAATTGAGCAAAGGGCGCCTTCAGGCCCTGGGGCTGCTGGGTGGCCCCATCCAGAAGGCAGTCAAATGTCTTAAGTGACTCCTGGCCGGAGCCCAGCCAATGTCCCAGACTGGTTCTTTACACCACCACCCCCACACACCCACAACTTCTTTTTTTTGCTGCATTTTTCTGGCATTTCCTAACGTGTTTTTTCTTGTGTTACATTTCTCAAGGAAGGCTGCCTGATGAGCAGCAAATCATTATTAATTCCCCAAGTATTTGCTCTAATACAATTAACCCCCTGCATGCTGCACCCTGGGCTGTACTTTCCAAAAAACCCTAAGTCCTCATCTGTTCCTACCACCTCCACAGTGGAGACCAAAACCCACTCCACTGACCAAAAAATGCATGAGGGATCTGCTGCACTCCAGGCAGCAGTCAAGAAAGACCATTCATCTCTGCTGGACATGGAAATTTAGGCCCTGTTAAGAGATCATCCTCATTTTTTGAAGGTTTTCAATTGACAGTGTCCCCGGCTTCATATCCAGGAAGGTATTAATGTCACATCCCAGTAAGTGTTCAAGGCCAGGTTGGACAGGGCTTGGAGCAACCTGGTCTAGTGGAAGGTGTCCCTGCCCTTGGCAGGGGGTTGGAACTGGATGAGCTTTAAGGTCCCTTCCAATCCAAACCATTCTGTGATTCTGTGATTATCTTGCATGGCCCTCAACAGGAGGCATCTAAGCTATCTGGAGGGTCTTCCAATATAAACAGTCTCAAGGTCGAGAACATTTTAATGGGAATTTTCTAAGCGCCACAGAGGATTTTTTTTTCCCTGCCAGCCAGAGCAAGGGGATTCAGTGTTTCAGTCTGCACAAGGGCCAGGATACTGAATGGTGTTGTGAAGTAGGGACAAGGTGAAAACTAGAAAGAGCCCTGGAGATGGTGGTTGGAAGAGACCTCTGTATGCCATCCTATCATTCCCCCTCTCAGTGTTAGAAGCATATGGAAGAGTTAAAAGTCAAGTCGGCGATGAAAAAACCCACAATCAAGTAGAAAATGTCTTGAGGCCTGATTCCTCTCCTGCAGTGGTGTAAAAAATGACAGTGTAATGCAGGAGGGGAGAGAATTTAAAGCCCTTTTAAACAAAGCTGCATTGCAGCTCCCAGAGCTCATCTCAGAGCTGTGCCTCACAATCCGTGCTTTACCAGTGGAGAAACTGAGGCAGGGAGACTTGCTAGAAGAAAACACTGGATGAACTGCATGGCACACAGACCTGATGGCTCACATAATTACCCTCCACCTGGTGACCTGAGGAGCTGCTGCTGCATGTCTTTTGTACTGTGGTGGTTGGAGAAACCAAGGCATTTACCCAGTACATGGACCATCAAATCCTTCTTTCCCATGAAGGCCAGGTGTAAGGACTCAGTATGTTATCAGAGCTACATCTCTTGATTGCCTGGAGAAGAACAAAGAGGTAGAGCATCCCTACCACTTTCCAGCAGCCACAGCATTGAAACCAGATCTTTATAGAGCACAGACCAAATGACCTCCTTTGATAGAGAATGTCTTTGCAAAGCTGGTTACAAAATACCAACTTTTCCTCAACACCATTGAACAATTCCAATAGGGAAAAGGTAACAATAAGGGATATTCACTCCAATGTTAGCACTCTGAGAGGGGAGAAAAACATGATCCAGATCTGGGCCATTAGAATTAAAAAAAACCCCAAAACATTGGTGGGGGGAGCCTTACCCATAATCTGAGCCAAAAACACTGAATCAGCCTTAAATTTGAGCCTGATCCCTCAATTGCTCCTGCTGCACTGGGACGTTGCCACTTTGCTCCAGTACGAATAAGCAGACAGAGAGCAGAATTAGCCGTATGCCAGGGTTCCTAATGAACCAGGTTTGCTGCTCTGGGTGCTTAGCTGGTGAATCAGGAGCTAAAAGGTGAACTGGGATCCCTCCAGTTCTACCTCCATTGATTCAAGAGTAATTCAGGGCAAGAGGGGGAAGACCCAGTTCCTGGCCCTGAGTGTTCACGGCCAGATTGTCCTCAGGTCAGCACTGGTGCAGCTCCTTATGCAGTATTTCTCGAGCTACACCAATGCAAACCAAAAGAAAATGAGGATTGCAAGCCCTGTCTGGCTGAAATCTGTCTAACAAGGACCCTGACCCAAGTCTGGGTATCATCTGCCACAGCAAAAGGTGGGGAAAGTCCCCATGAGGACCTGAAAAGACTGAAAGGATGTGGCACTGCCACCTCCTCAGCAATGTGGATTTTCTCCAGCATCCCCGGGAAAAAGGCCAGCCCTGAGATAAAGGGGCTTGTTGATTTTTAACACCACCTGGGTCTGGGGAGGGGGGAAGGAAGGAGAGCAACAAACCCAGAGAAGGAGGAGGAAAACAAGAGGTTTATAGCCTGCCTTGAAAAGACCTTAAAAAAAAAGAGTGAAATTCTTGGCTCCCCTCACACCTATTAGCTTAGGAAATGGTGCCCGGTCTCCGCTGAGACCTGACTGAGACCAAAGGCATAGTCGACCTGTTAGCAGGTACTTGAGAGAGGGGCTGCTGGCTGGATTGGGCTGGAGGCGTGAGAAGTCCTCCCCTATTCAGGTCCCCTAATGACCATATAAAAGGGTTGGGGGTGGCTTTCAGGGCAATCAGCTCCCGCCAAAGCATCCCGCACACAAAACCCCATGACCATAACACCACTCTCCCCCTGCCAAGGCGAACAGCCCAGAGGGATGGCGTTCCTGCATATCTATACTTCCCTACCAGTGAGGTGGGGCTATTTGAGCTGTTTTCCCAAGCTGGGGATGTGTCACTCTCCAGGTCAAATAATTTGGCCTTTGATGTTGGTGAGCATCGCAACATCGTGTAGGGGTTGTTTGGGCAGCAGCTGGCTGCAGCATCCCAGATAAAGCAAACTCAAACCCACAAGTTTTGTAGCAAAACTAGCATTCCTTTTGTTTCCCGCAGAAAAGCTCAGGTTGGGAAATTCCTGCAGTTAAAACAAGAGCCTGGCAAAGTCACTTTTCGTCAGCCATCATCTTTTTTTTCCCCTGTATCCCTGGTCCTAAAATGCTTTGCAAGATTGGGCAGTTTAGCTAGTGGGTTTGGTTTTCTTTCAACTTGTTTTGTAGGGAAAAAGTCTGTCTGCAGGCAATCATAGGAAAATGGAAGTATTTCAGTATTTCTAAAGGAAGAGGTATGGTTTCTGATCTTCAACATGACAATGCCATTTTTGTTATTAAAAATCTTTTAAACTGGTTTAAACATTTATTTTTTTAAATGAAGGTTCAAAATGAATGAAAAAATTGAATTGGTGTTATCTCCATCAGTTCAGAGACATTTTATTTCCACTCATTTAGTTGATTAAGAATGTCACTTTTTATTTGCACAGAGTCACAGCCCTTTTTATGTTCTTCTACTTACTTAGGGGGTGTACATTTGCTAAATGAAGAAAATTCTCTATGTTTCCCCTTAATGCATCAAGTTTGCAACTGGATTGCTTGCTCTTGTACAGAGTCTAGGAGATCAAATCCACCACTCACCATCTAAGATCCAACCTCCTAGATCCACCTAGGCCTTCCCCATGCTCAGTGAGAAAACCCAGGCATCCCAAGTAACTCAGACACCCATCTTCCATCCCTTTCCCCACACCCTGTTCCTCAGATTTAGGCTCAACCTTGAACTTTGATTCAAAACTGAATGCTCTTTAATATATATAAATAATGGGCATATATAAAGAGCATAAAGAACATGTATAAAAAACATAATGCTCTTTCAGCTGGACAGTGTGTTGGGATATCTAGTCGAGGTCATACTTGCTTAGAAAGGCTGGACCAGATGATCTTTAAGGTATCTTCCAACCTGGCATCTGTGATTCTATAATGTTAAGATGCACTTGCGGGTCCTAAGTACACAAATATACCCTTGTTTTCTCTTCCAGAGAGAGGTCAAGGTCCTCCATGATTTGCAGAACCTTCCCACATCCCAGAGGTCACTAGGCCTGCCAAGTGCCTGAATCACCAAGTTCTCGCTCATCTTTTCCTCTCTGTTCCTGTCCTCAAACTCTTCTCGGGTTAGAGTATTTAATGTGGGGTTTGGTTTTGGTTTGGTTTTTCTTTTTGGTTGGTTTGGTTTTTAGTTTTCCCTTTTTTTGGTCTTTGGGCCTTTTCCAATATTCACTTAATGGTGTTGTTCTTCTGTCCTCATTTGCAATTGTTCTATCTCCTATTTCCTATGAAAAGGAGTGAAATAATTCAATACATCCCAAGCTTTCCTCAAGACCCTGGGTTTTAGGCTGTGCATTCACCCAGCTCCACTGAGTGCTCCCCTCCCTAAAACTGGACACAAGAGCACAGAAAGAGACAGGAGATATTAAAGTGGTTCTGGAATTACTATTGAGGTGGAGGATCTCAACCCCAAGTTAGCAACTCTCCCCAGACCCATGCTAGATCCCCAAACATCTTCCCTCCTCCAATAAGCACACGTTCGCCACTCCTTTCCCCTTCCCCAACCACTTCAGGTCTGGAACTGGAAAGCAATTAATCTGCACAATCAGATCCTCTAACTTTCAAATACCTTGGTTTTGTTTTTATTAATTGTTTGCAAGCACGACTTTCTTCTCAGGAAACCAAGAGGGGGAAAAAAAGAGGAAGCAAAAGCAACCAAAAATGAAAAAAGAGCAGTTAATTTCTCCAGTCACAACATGCAGAAACCATTTACTGAAGCTCTGATTTCAAAAGAAATAGATGCTGCTTTCTAAGTCATTCCTACCTTATGCCATAACAGCCTTAGCAATTATTTAAGGAACAACAGGAGAAGTGCATATTCCCTGTGATAAATCACAGACTTATGCTTTCCTAGCTGCCTAAACAATTTTGTCTCCCCCTAAAAACCACAGGCACTGAAGGCTCAGGAGCTGCAGCAAGCTCCCTGCAGGGGGAACACTGTCTTCACTCAGCAAAACACCAGGTGAGGTGGCTTCTTGCTGGCTCCAAGTCCCTGCACAGCCCTTCCACCCTCCCTGTCTGAGCCTTATGGGCTCACCTGGTCATCTTCATTCAATCTTTCTAAGGTGAGGAAGCAATACCAGCTCTATTTTTAAAACCAAGGTGCCAGTTGAGGGTGAGTCACCCAAGGTCATCCCAGAAATCTGTGGCATAAGAGTCTCTTTACTACT
Source organism: Psittacus erithacus (assembly GCA_009867235.2). Taxonomy (NCBI): domain Eukaryota; kingdom Metazoa; phylum Chordata; class Aves; order Psittaciformes; family Psittacidae; genus Psittacus; species Psittacus erithacus. Next base: position 24,941 of record WYDI02029406.1, on the reverse strand, counting down.
CTCTCTCACCCACAGGTAGTGTCCCAACCTCAGAGCTATCCTTTGCTTGTTTTTCTCAGCAATTGCATGGTTGCTGTTTGGTATTTTGAAACAGTAATTGTAATAAGACTGTTTAAGAACTTGTGGAAAGACCTGGCGAAACACCTTGCACAGTGCAATGTCCCTGCACATGTCTAAGAGGCAACCAGTACTGAGGTGATGTGGGACCTTGAAGAACAGTGATAGATGGAAGTGAATCTTCAATGAAAAGGATAGTCTATCACAGAAAACAGGAAATTCTCCTGAATTCCCAAGAGAAGCCACACCAACCCTGTTCCACCCTGCGGCTGCACTTCTACCATGTTGCCATCCCTTGGGGTTTTCTGAGCTTCTCCTAATACTTGCAGCTGTTTGCAAAGCCCAATGCTCGTTGCGTCACTTTGCCGGGTGTCATCTTAGTTTTTTCTTCTTTTGTCTTGCATTCTTGCTTGCTTGTTTTTCTTTCTCTTTTTCTCCCTTCCTTTCTTTTCCAACAGCTAATGGCCAACCTTGATGACCACAAGGAAGACACAGTTTAGGAGCCCAAACAAGTGTTCCCTATTCACTTCTTTCACCATGTGTTAAATCAGATAATTTCTCACATTTCTAAAAAATCTTAAAAAGCACTTACTTACAAATGCATAATTCAGTCTTGTTGGGACAAATAGGATACAAGTGTCTTATATGTAAGCACTTATAGGCAAGGATATTAATTTACTTTAGCACTTCATGAATGTACAGGAATTAAAAACAGAAAAAAGAATATAAGGTTTCCTAGTGCGATGCCCTGCGCACTGGATTTCAACCAAACACAGGAAGACCAAAACACACCATGTACCACAAGAAAAGTCTGGGAGAGATCATGGTTTTTGCTATTAGCCTAAATGATTGCTTCAAACAAAAATCTATAAAATCCAGGATGAAACTGGCACCCCAGCTCCAAGGGGGTGAAGAGCTCCTAGGTAGCTTTGTGCAATCCTAGAGACAACATTGCCTTCTTAATATGCAAATTGACATTGCATTATATGATATATGATAATATATATAATATATATATTACATTATATTTTATGCTGCTTGGGTGTATCTGGCTTTTTTGGTACGGTTCCCTATGGTTGCTTTTTGTCTCTCATTAACAAACTCATACTCTTGCCCTTTGCGGTCCCCCTGCACAGCCTCATAAAGGCACCCCAGGAGAAGTACAGAGCTCTGATCCACTCAGGTACAGAGACAGCCTTTGCAGACATGTCTTTGATGTTCCTTCTCTTCCCAAGAACAGCTGGAAGTTCAAAGCGTTTATCAAAAAGCCAAGGGAATTCCATCACCGTGTAGATGTATGCTTTAAAAAAAACAACTTTTTTGGCTGGAGTTGCTGGGAAGGTTTAATCTAACCTCTTGTTCCAGCTTGAAAACCCAAGTGTTAATTGTAACCTGCTGATAAAAGGGCAAAAGTCAGCATTAAGCTAGGAAAAGTCTTCCCTTGGAAATCTGTGCTGTGCATGTGTAGTTAGCAGACAGAACAAGTCTGCTTTATCTCCAGAAAACTGGTAAAGGAAAAAATCCCTCTCATATATGTCCATGAGACTGTTGGTAAAGCCATTCCAGCTGTTGGCCACCATCTCACTCTGGTGGAGTTTAAGCTTCTGGGCAGAAGTTCACGTACCTGACTTCCAAATTTTGAGTTCTCACCACCAAGAAAAAACCGTTTCAGCCAGCCTTCCAGAGGCAATAATCCCACCACATAACACCACGCAACCATCAGGATGGATCACAATTTTACTGGAATGGAGACCTGCTTCTCACATTGGAAAGGTACAGAAGCCAATGTTAAGGCTGAAATACCCAGCTCTGTGTTTATTCCTTTTTCGGTGGCCTTGATTCCCTTACACAAGATCAGACCATACTGGGCACATACCAATTCTTGCTTCGCATTGATTTATTTTGCTGGTCACAGGTACAAAGGAAGGCTCACCATGCAGTGATGGGTAAGAGAAAGAAAACTGCAGCTCAGAGAAGGACTGAGAAGCTGTAACAAACATTTAGTCTGCTCTCCAGCACAGCACTAGCCAAAGGATTCCCCTTCTAGGTTGTGACCCTGGGCTTTGTTTCAGCATCTTCTTCCTCTGTGTTTAATGGCATCCCAAACATCAGCTGTTTGAAAGTTGGACATTTATCCTAGTCAACAAAGCTTTCCTGAGCTGCTAGAGACAAACAGGGGGGCTGAAACACTCTCCTGGGGCCTTATTCCTTCTTTTAATTAATCTGGGTTCTCATCTCCCACTGCTTGTTTTTGGGTGCTTCCCTGGAAGATTGAAGAGGCTTTGAGCAGGCAGCACTCACTCCCCAGGGAGGCTTCAGTAAAGGCACCTTTTGGCACCCTCTTTGGAAAATCAATAGGCTTCCCCAGGGAAGGTGGCAAGATGTTCTGTAGCAGAGAGACGGGAGGAGAGAGAGGCCAGGTTAGGGAATGAAACTGGGATCCCCACGAATGAGGACCATAAGCTTGATACTGTTGCTCTGTGTGCAAAGCTCTGATGAAGTGTCCCCGGTGAGTCTTTTCCTGTTGCTGATCCGAGCCAAATGAAGCTGCTCAAGCTGCTGCCTTCAACTATCATTTTTCAGCATGGTTTCTCATTTCTGACCCTCAAAAAAACCTAGTGATGAGACTGTTTCCTTCCTGGTTTGCAGCTGCTGTTTGATGCTCATCAAAGAGTTCTGCAATCTGCTGGAGCAAAAGCTAGTTGGTGGATCTTGCGCTAGGAGACGGAAAAAAATCCCCAGCCATAAATAAGTAACAAGGGAAGTATAAAAGGCAGACTTCCTCAAAGTGATGGCTTGCAGCTAAGTATTTTCAGTCACCTCTACTGACCAGACAGGTTATTCAGAGTACTTCCAGCCCTACAGATGACATTTGACATGACATGTACATGAGATGTATCATTTAGGTCACTGTGCTAAAGCACAAGACACCCCCCCTTCCTCCTCCACCCCTCCTCTGTGCCCCTCAGGGAATCTAAAAGTTCAGGGTCTTTAAAGCTGAATTCCCCACACAAGAGTTCAGGAACCTTTCAACCTTTTCAGACCTATTACAGGAAGAAAACTGAGTGGAAGGAGTGTGGAGAGCAGGAGGGAGGGTCATGGGGGTTATTTCAAGGCAGGTTATTTACAGGCATGTTTGGAAGCTGAAAAGAGTCTTTTTGCATTGGTTGAAAAAAGAGATGAAAGTCACTAGATTGGTTCATCTCCAGGGCCAGTGGCAGAGCATAGGCTCCTTCTGTAAGCCTTATAAATGCACCTTTAATTCTGCAATAATCCCCATATAATTAAGAGATAAACTAGCAGGCTGTATCATCATGGGATCCCAGCATGCTTGTTTAAAATTAAAAACAAAGAGCTCAAGACAAAAAAGTAGAGTAATCTATCCAGCCATGATCAACTATTTTGCCCCTCCAGACATGCTCATGCTTAGTCTGTGCAATTTGGCTCACCTGGCGCTGAACAGCAGTTTGCAGCAGGGAGGTAACTGAGTCTCAAACAAACCCGCATGCATGATGGGGTCAGCTGCTCTGAACAGAGCCCACAGTAGCAGGACCATCAATCTATGAAGTTCAGTTCCCCAGTCAAAAGCCTTTGGTATTCATATTTCTACCCTGTTATTTTCTTTTCCTGCCCACTTTTACATAGCTTTCTCAACCCCTCAGTTCAGAGGAAGATAATAAAGCTATCAATATAAAGAATCATAGACTATCTTGAGTTGGAAGGGACCTGTAAGGATCATCATGTCCAACCCCGTGCTCCTTGCAGGACTACTTAACACTAAATTATATGCCTAAGAGCATCATCCAGATGCTTCTTGAACTCTGACAGGCTCTGAGCAGGACACAGGATCAAGTAAGAATAGTATTTGGAAGCTGAAAGCAGGCATATGGGACATTAGGATGGACAAACATTCCCTTATAACAGTACGAAAAGCCTTTCTAGGCCATTCATGGTGATACATACAATGAGCACAGGCAAATGACAGGCAAATATTGCTGAAAGGAAGATGAAGACATCAGTCTATCACCCATGTGGTGTTTATGTCATCTCCAGCTCAAGCAGATGCCTGACTGGAACTGATTAGGAGCCAGGAGAGGTGACAGTGATGGACTGGCCAGGAACAAGGACTGGGTAGCTTGCCCACCTGGACTGCAGTTGCAAACAACACTGAGCCTGGAGGGAGACTCAGATGCTGGATGATGGGTTTCATTGATGAGGAACAGAGAACACCTCATGACCTTGCAGCTATAAAAATGTATCAGTGGACAGCCTGCATCTTGGACGGTTACCCAAGCCAGCAAAACTCCTTGTGGGTCAGAGCTCAGGCCCAATGGACAGCACGTTTTGGAGAAGAACATCTTCAAGTTTGTCAAAAGCTGGAAATTTATTTTTTAAAAAATCTGTGGTTCCGCTGTAGTTTGTAATTTAATAGTGACAATTTTTGATATTGGCCTCATGTACAGTCAATTAAAGAGAATGAATCTAAGTATTTCATCCCATTAAAAGGTCAAAGAAGCATCCTTAAAGATGCCTACTTCTATCAATTGCATATAAAAGGAGAGTAAGAAGTCTTATTTGGTATGAAATTCTTTGACATATAAAGACAGGTAAAATTATTTGGCAGCAAAGCTTCATGAACAACAGGTTTCCTTGTTAGACATTTGTTAATTTGTGGCTTCACTCTATATTTTTCTTGCTCTATCCTAGATGTATCCTCAGCTTGTGCATTTTTCTGTCCTCACTGTTTCCAATGTCCATGGGAAGTGCAGGCTACTTCCCCTCCTTACTCCCAAAAAGCCTTGGAAAAAAGGAGCTCTCAAGGTTAGGTGGACATAAAAAAGTATTTAAATGAAAGCCTGACTTTTTAGTGAAACTCCTTTCACTTTCTGTGCTGGAAATAGACACAGTTTCCCTTGGATGAAATTCCTTGGGTACCAAAACTCTGTAATTTCAACATTCATTTCAGCTATACCCTGTGAGAGTGGTGAGGCACTGGAACAGGTTGCCCAAAGAAGTGATAAATGCTCCATCCCTGGCAATGTTCAAGGCGAGGTTGGAGAGAGCCTTAGGTGACATGGTTTAGTGTGAGGTGTCCCTGCCCATGACAAGGGGGTTTGGAACTAGATGATCTTAAGGTCCTTTCCAACCCAAACCATTCTATGATTCTACATAAAGGAGAAATCTAATGTTAGTCATGTTAAATCTCACATCTTATATTTCATATCTATTGTTTCTGCTTCATTTGGGACCATGGGCAGTTTTTCTCCACGACCTCCCACAGCAGTGCTTGCTCGAGTCTTGCTTTCCAAAGTCCACTCAGACCCTTGGGATGATTTCTGCTGACCACCAGCTCTGCAGCATGCGGGGAACACCTGTGTTGCACTAGAAAATAGCAGCACTGGAAAAAAAAATGATCAAGTATTTCTCTCCCAGCCCCCCACCCCACCTTTTCCCAACCCATCTGCCAAATATAAAAGAGCATTCGTAATCTAATTAATCTAACCATTGCCTGTCACAGCTGGAAGGCAATTTTGAAAGACTATCGCCTTGTGTTTAACTTCATCTCAAAAGTTAATCTCCTCAAAGCAAAGGGACTTCCCACTCCCCCAAGCCCTGCAACCCTTAATCTTTCTTCTTAACCAGTTGCTGGTGAATAGGCCTCAGTATCTGGGTGTAAGAATGTGTAAGAGAGAGGCGTCCCCTCCTCCTCTCCTGCCATACAAAAGAAGACTTGTGAGAGGAGATGCTGCACAACCGGCGCTTCTCCCAATGCAGAAGGACCTCAGAAGGAGTCACAGCTCCCCAGCCTCACTCTGTGGTGAACCAATTACCCTATCTGTTCCATCATTCAGTGCTGTGCTCTTTTTTCCTCTCCTCTTTTTTTTTTTTGGGGGGGGGGGGTAGGGGGTTAGATTAAAAGATCTTGCATGCTTGGAGAGAAGAAAGAGCCTCCAGTCCATCTCCACCTTGTCAATTAAAAACAAGGGCCTAGAGAGGGTTGCACACTATTATTGATTTAAGCGCTTTGGAAAGGTCATCTCCAAGGTCTGAACCTTCCCTTTCCCACTCCAAGCTCACCTGGGCCCATTAGTGAGGAATTTCTGGTCCATCCTGTATCTCATTTTGGGCCCACTGGCACTTCTGAAGAGTAATAGACAAGGTGGAGAGGGAGGAGGTGGGATGGGGAGCACGGAGGGGAAAATGAAGACAGGTGAAGGGAAAGACAAGTCATTGAGAGACTTCAAAGTAGAACAAAGACCCATCCAGATGTGAATAATTGCTAGGTCATCATGTTAATCACAGGCAAGGGCTACACTGCAAGCCATCCCTAATCGCTTCACAGGGCAAAAAGGGGAGGGGGGACAGACAAAAAGGGAGAGATACAGAAACAAGGCTTTGGCACAGCAGAAAACAAGCCTGAGAAATACATTTTCCAGGTGATTATGTGAATAATGAGGCAACCTCTGCTTTATTAAGGGCACGCTGAGACTGCAATTGCAGACGAGCTCGGAGGACAGTGATGGAGGCACCAACTTTGCACATGCTCTCTTCTCAGTTCCATGTACTTGCAGCCCAAGGAAAGCTCCATGTCACCACCTGATAGAGGATTTCCTTCTGTGTCCACCATAATATCTAGGTTTTCAGATCTTAGTGTGGTGGGAGGGAATGATTAGGGTTATGTTCTTCTGCCTTTGAGTGAATTATGACGCAAACAGCCTCTAACCAAGGGCTGAGAAGATGCTGGCTCATCCTCTTTCCCTTTTATTTTCCTCCAGTCCCGTGTTCTTTTGCCGCAGCACCAGCTGTGTTTATCTTGGTAACGTCTTCCTTCTAAATCAGGCCACACAGTTTCACTAACTACAGATGAAACACCTTCCCACGTGGCTTTCTGCTGTGTAAATAAACATCCAGCATCTAAATAGCTAGGAGGGATGTGATGTTGCTGATGTCTGCATGTTCAGTTAATATAAAAGAAGTTTCTTACTGCAACTGCATCAGCTGCAGCATTATTACAGGGCAGCAGCCAGTATCTCTTCTTTCCTATGCTCATTTTTAAATTAATGATTCTTCCAAAAATTCTTATTTTTATCATAGATTTTTATTATAATACCTGACCCCCTTCCATTAAAGGGGAATTAAATTACAAGGCTTACCTAGGATCTGCGCTTTGCTACATAGACAGGTGTTTGGTGGGGTATTTTGTTTCAGTATGGTTGTGACCCTGTTGGTTTTTAGTGAGCATGCTGCACAGGCTCAGTGCTAGTGAGGGTGAAGAAGGGAAGCAGTGGGCTCTGCCTCTGGAGTAGGTGTCACCCCTGTTTGCAGCAGGACCTGTACTTAGGACCCGGACAGGCCCCTGCCTCCTGCAGCCTTCCCCTGATAAGGGAGCATCCTCTTGTGCTGTGAAATTACATTTCTTCATCCTCCCCATCAATCTCCTTCCACCCACCACCTGTACCTACTGAGCCAGGATCTACCACCCCTAATTTTGTGAAGTTTGGACATAGCCAGTCCCCTATCAGATCCTCCTCAGAAGCTCCCTGCTCCAGCTGGGACCTTAACACTGGCACAAAAGATGTACACAGGAAACTAGACTGAAGTTTCCCCAGTTTAGCAGCTGGATTCTCCGCGTGCATCCCAGCCAGAGGAGTTTGTACCAGGGACCTTCCAGACTGCATCTCACCTGCCCCAAAGACTACAGTGCAGACCTCAGACCTCTGATCCACAAAACCAAACAAGGTGTTTGGATTTGTAAAGGAAGGGCAGAGACTCTGTCCCCTGAGACTCTTTCTGAAGTGATTTTCCTTTCATATAATTTGTGAGACATGGTGAGGTACTCATGGGGAATACAAAGACACATATAGGGAGATATAAAGGCTGGAAGTAAGAATTACTAGAAGAAAGAGGAGTTTCTCATCTAAAAATTATTTCCTAAGAAAGCACATGCATAATCGGACAGAGTTAATGATTTCTTTTTTGACACTCCATTTTAAGAAAGATGTAGGTAACCTGGAAAAGATTCAGTGTAGAGAAAGGAAAATGCTAAGGATCTTAGAAAAAAAAATAGCTATAAGGAAGCTGGGAAGGGATTTGCTGGTCTGGACAAGAGGAGACTGAAAACTAGAGGCAGAGACACTCAGTAGAGGGATTAAGAACAAAGGTTAGACAAATGTCTGTCCAAAACATCTAGACTTTTGATGAAAGGCAGCTATCAATAGAAAGGATTTCTCCCATTAAGCCTCTGATGGACCTCAGTCATGTAATTTCTGTGTCCAAGAGCTTTTTTTGGAATCACTACAGGACAATAAAGAATATGATGCCTGTGCAGGTAAACAGCCCAAAACCATGTCATTATTAAAAATAAATGTTGGAAGCATAGGAGGCCTCAAATTGCAAGAGGATAAGACCTCAGGCCTCAGTGGGAGGAAAGTCTGAAATAACATCGCAGTTCCTATTATAAGGAAAATGAGGACAAACTATGAGGACAAACTATAAGGACAAACTGAAGTTGTGCTTACGGGCTGTGCAGAATCATGAGGAAGAGACACCATGGATGTTGAGTCTTTACTGGATTTAGTACCACACTCTTCTTCTCTCAACAGCTTTGTTGTCTTCTTTGCAAAGAGTCTTTTGCTCCCAGCTGCCAGAACCTGGGGAGGGTTCATTTCTCCCCCATCCATTCCACCGCTGGGTTTATTGCAAAGAGTGCTTCATCAGAAGCACCAGTGAATTCAATAAGCTCTCCTTTGTAGCTGAGCCTGAAGAGATGGTACTGTGCCAGTCATTGCTTAGAGGTGCTATTTGACTTTGGCACTACCACTGCCTCATAAACACCTATTTGGACTCTGCCTCACAAACATCTCATAAACAACTCTTTGGCTTGGTGTGGGTCTCCAAATTAGTGTTTTTAGCCATGCAGAGAGCAAGCTGTTTGCATAAGTAATCCTGAAGCAAAACTTGCCTTCTCAGCCAAAAAACTCCAAAAAAAGCAATTGCTCAACTGCATCTGATGATTTGTTGCACATGCACAAGCAACATCAGTGCCACCAGATCTCGCATGGCATAACCCAAGGGAGAATGCTCTCCTCCTACCAACGACTCTGTTTTCTTGAGTTGAGGAATATATTTCATTTTCTAGGACTAGAATGATCTGTGGATTCCAGGCGCTTGGGAATAATGTAATCATGCAGAGCTGAACAAGTCTGATAGTCAAGCTAGCACAAGCCAGCAGAGTGCAGGCAGCAGGAATGGGATTCATCTCAGACCACTTCAGATGTGAGCTACTCAATCAAGAATCCTCCAAGACCTCCCAAGGTCAACAGAGAGAAATAAGTACCATTAAAGAGCAGTTTATCGGGTTTATTTTAGATGGCTATGCTTGGGCAGGTAAATCCTAACCAAGGGACTGTAGAAAGAGAATTAGAAATCTAGAGGTGTAGAAGCAGAGATCACAACATTAAGGGGACAGAGCAAGAAAGTTTGGGATCTACTGCACTTTAGCGGACTTCTTCAAGCAGGAGATAAACTTAGACTTTATGACTTATTTAGTGCGTCCTTTGAGCAAGCCGTACCTCCTGGAGTCCTGTGATTATAACAGCTTCATTAAAAATAGTCAAGCTGTTGCCTTTTGTGAATGAGAAGAAACTGGTTGATGTGTCATCCTGGAAGCTTTGAGACCCTAAAGAACAGCCCTTGGCCCATGCACAAATGCAGAATTTATGCTCCTTCACTAAGCCAAGCACAGTGGAGACTTCATTTCATCAAGGGCTGAGATGCTACTATACAACAAGGTTTAAAATGGCAACAAACATATGCCCTCTCAGCTTTCACCTGTGGTTCATAGGCCTCTTAGCCAGTTGTGGTACCTTTGTCCATCATCTGCTTGCTTAGTTGTGCTCCAATATCAGTATTTCTCACTGATATTTCTCTTTTTGTGGTTTCAGAAGATTTACAGAGGTTGTTACATCTTGGTTTCCATCTTGGTTTCCACCACATGGGGAAACCAAGTGTGGAACCTAGCAAATATATTGTAATTCCTGACCTGAGTAATCCACAGATAGTATAGGGATATCTTTTTGTGCCCTTCCTGGGGTTCTAAACATTTATAGAGGCACAGACAATCCTGCCTGAAGGAACTTTGAGAAATTTACTCCATCTATCTGCCCTTAGGAAAATTGACCCTACCTTAAATACAACATACCTTCAAGGAGGTTGCTAATTGGCTTGTTCTTATTACAGTCATTGAGCTGCTGCAATACAGCATGAAAAGGGGTTTTTATGCTTCTTGCTGTCAGTGAGGAAATATGATTCATTGTGATGTATTATAGATTTGTGTAATTGCCCTTCTCAGAAACTTAATTTCTGTGGCATTGCTCTGTCTACCAATCATATCCTTCCTTGGAGCAGATAGTGCTGGAGTCCCAGTCTCCAAGAATCTTCAACTAACCTCATGAATAGGATGAAGGAAAATACAGAAGGAATATAAGCTTTTTCTTTCCAAATGGGATGAAATGCAGATTCTATGAGGATAGCTGTTCAGCTTTCCTGGAGCAGTTCAAGTTTTAAAGTCTGACAGTTCACAACCCATAAAAACAATCCTATACAATTGTTAGCAGTTCTTGTCTTCAGTTTTTACATTTTGGGATAAAGTTAATTTTGAGTTTAATTGTCCCTTTCTCTGCTCACAGCTTTGGCAGAACTCCATAAGAAACCTCGTTAGAGGCGTCATTTGCATGAGGCACTGTTCAGCCAAATTGAATGTATTTCTTGAAAGTGTGGGAGAGAAAGATCTCATCCTTGGTGGACCATAAGATGGGAGGAGCATCAGTTCCTGCAGAAAGCAGACCCATGCACACCAGACTGACACAACGTAAGGTCCAGGTACAGAAAGGACAGAAACTTACTGCTCCTGCACCATCAAAGAGCAGCTTGCTTGGGGGAATAAAAGAAAATGTAATAAGGCCAGGTTTGGGGTGTTAACAGATCAGAGAAAAAGATCACCCTTGACTTTGAGATGGTTCAAAAAAAAAGGAAGAAAATAGAGCTAATGCCAGGTTGCCTGTCTGAGAGTGCTCAGGGTTTGCCTCCACCAGTGTCCTTTCTTAGTGACATTTACCAGTTATCATTTTATCATTTACTACTTACAAACAAATGCAACCATCTGGGAGCCTTCTCAAAATTTCTAAAAATTCCTGTCTTCAGCCATAGACTCATAGAACAACTGAGGTTAGAAGAGTCAGAGTTGGCCATTTGACTTATCCTGATAATCTAAGAGGTGAAGACATTCGCTCAGATAAGAAATACATTTGAAATCTTAACCTGATACAAGGATGGATGGGACAGGAGATCAAGATAAAGATGGCTGTCTCACCTCACTTGGTCCCTTTAGACCAAGGCTGAAGCAGTCAGTGTCTTGAGTTCATGGTCACACAGCAGCAATATTTGAATGGTGTTGTTCTTTGCAGGAAGAATTTGCATTTCTGTAGCCTTTTTCCTTCGAGGTTCTCCGAGCACCATGTTAACCTTCAGCAGAGGCTTTTGTTGGCATCTGGCATCTGGCGTGAAAGCAGGGACCAAAATTCCCACTGTACTGAAGAAAAGTCAATGCCAAGGTGGCACAGAATATCTTTGAACAGAATTCATATCTCTAGTAAGTAATTTTGGACTTGATTAGCAAGACCACCAGTCCTTCTCATATCAGCTTCTAGCTACACCTCCTGGAGAGGGGCACATTCCTCTGAGCAAAAAATACCTTATATATCCTACAGTTCTGCTTTTAGGATATTGAAGTGGTTTTGGGGTTAATTTCCTGTACTGCAGTGTTTAGCCTTATCTGGTCATCCAGGGCTTAGCTCACTTAAGATGCCTTTGGATCCCTCCTGAAATTCACCAGGTTCACTAGTGTGGGGTATCTGATATGTGTGCCATGGTCACCAACATTTTTGGCTGTTGTAGGTACTTCAAGACATGTCAAAGGGCTCTAATGTCTCATTTTGGACAAATTAATCTGGACCCATACTCCGTGCTCAGTGGGAAAGAAGTCCCACCTATAAAGGATGCCATGAACCATCCTCCAAAGGTACTGACCTGTCTCCACCGACTATGGAGACAGCCTGAATGATCAGCTTAGATGAAAAGCCTAGTTTTCAAGGGGCTAAAGTCAGAGGGACTCACTTCCACCTTCTAAAGTCACCTTCAGTAGTGGCAGCTGGCTAGATTAGGACTCTAACCACAAGCATTTGATTCTTGTTTCTGCTGTAAACTTGCTTGGGGTATTTGCATGCCCCTTCATGATCTTCTTCCCTGGGGGCAGTAACACTTCTTTTGTTGTCTCCTGTCTCTATTTAGACTGTGAGCTTTTCGGGGCAGGGACTCTCCTTTTGTGCTTATCTGTAGAGCAACTGACACTGCAGGGCTCCCATCAAGGTTCAGCCTCTAACTCAAAGAGTAAATAAAAATAATATACATTAGTTGTTAAGTAGGGGACTTAGGGGTTAGCTTATATGTAAGCACTGCACATAGTGTAATAATATCATTGCGCTTAATGCAGCTGGATCCTTCCATTATTAAAGCAGCAGGCGAACTGATGTTTGATCTACGGGGCTAATTCTAGTTTTTGGAGACTTCAAACAGCTGCTTTTCTTTTTTCTTGGCAAATGCACATGTTATAAGCAAATCTGAAATTACCAGGTTCACAAGTTGAATTTCATGCAGAGAAATGTTTACTTTGATGCCAGAGAATCTGGCTCATTTCCATTTACAGTAAATGAGGAAGAAAATTGATTTGCAGCAGCAGGAGGGGTGTCAAACCTTTATTGCTGCTCAGGACATGTATACACTGCTAACCAGGAAGATAATTAACCTAAATTAACCTTCTGCTTAAGATGAGTCATAGTTTGGGGAGGGGGGAGGAGGTGAGAAGTAGGGGTAGAGAGGGTGTAGGGAGGAGTGTAGTGCTGTAGAGCTGTATGGACATGTCCTATGCATTTCCAAGCAAAAACGATGGGCCCATGTAGCAAATGATTAGATTTAAATGGAAATTCTGGAGGGGTATTTTTACCTCATGAAGGAATTAAAAAAAGATTGCGGTCTAAATTAGGGCTGGATGGTGAATTGCATAAGTTGTGCCTGTAAAGTGGGGAAGAAAGCTGTATTTCCAGGTGCTAATGGCAGCTGTTGGGCCAGGCCAGCCAGGAGCAGCAAGCTGCGGTTCATGTATTTGACCAGCTAGTAACACCCCGATGAGGATGAAAAGTTGTAACTGCTGCTTGAGAAGGGGTTTGGAGCTTTGGTCAACCATCTGCCTTAATCATATTTTGAATACAAGGGTTTTTCATTTACTAAAGCAGCACATAGCATCACACAGATGTTGTGGGCATCCCACAACACAGTCCGGCAATTAGAGCAGGAAAATAGGATTTGTGATGGCTGGTCATAGAGGTGGTCCTACACACAGGAAAACAAGAGGAAGATCATATCACTGCTCTGTTTTGACTGGCCTCCTCTGCAGATCACTTTAAGAGCTCATCTTCAAAGGCTACAGGATGGGTACTATTTTGCACTTTATGAGTAGCCATGAGGCGCTACTCAGAAAAAGCCAAAGCTGTATATCTTTTGGGGTCTTTTTGTTTGTTTGTTTGCCGTGGAGCATAAGGGCTTCAGATGCCCAAATGCCTTTGACAGAGCTCCTGTAGAAAATCATAGAGTCCCAGGCTGTACACAAAATCCCTGCAGTGTGGCAAGCAGTCACTCAGCTGGAGGGAGGCTGCCCTTGCTCCATAAAGACGGGTGCCCCTCTGAGGTCCCAGGGGAGCAGCTGTGGGTCTGTGCCCACAGCTCAGCATTACCCAACACACACCCCTATAGAGACCCTGCAATCACCAGAGTTCATCTCTACTCCCCACCTCCCAGGTGCAAGTGAAACCACCTTTTCAATGAGGCTGTGCAGAGCTCATCCTAGGTTAATCCTCATCCATATCAGCCATTTCACATCCCAAGAAAATATAGATAATATCCAGGGTGTTGGGGAGAAAGCATTCATTTCAGGGAAACAAATTCAGGTAAAAGGTGTACGGGCTGAGAGAGGGTCAGGCAAAGCTGATCTAGAAGACTTGCTGCTCAGCCTGGACCTTCCAGGAGGTCCAGCTTCCAGCTGAAGGACAGCAACCTGTGTGAATCTTGTGTGTTACCCATCCTCTCCTTCGAGTAGTGGAGGTAATCCATCTTTCTTCACCAAGCAGATGTGACAATGCAGACTCTGTGGTGGTGAGGAGTGGGTTAGTACTTCAGTATGGTGAGCAATCAAGCCTCTGCTTCTCTGGTGGATCTCCTCCAACATCTGTGAAGGGAAGAAGTGATTGATGAGGCAATGCAGTTTTGATTTATCCAAGATGGTTTTGTGGGAGAATTTATGCCGATTTGAACAAAAGAGGTTTTCTGGGAAGCAAGGGAACATCTCAAAAAGTCACACTTCAATTTTTTTTTATTTGGTGTTTCTTGTCTTTAAAAAACCTACATAAATATTAAATAATTAAAGTAATTCAGGGTGAGGTTAGAAAAAACACAAAATGGATCATTTTGGCGTCAAACAGCATTCCATCAATCTTGAAACAAATGGTTTTGACATGTTTTGGTTCTCTGAACAATTTGGGAAGCCAGTGAACCAAAGCAGGAGTTGCGTGCACCACCCTCCACCCGCCCAGCACAAACACCAACAGCTGAGAAACCTGATGTCAGAGCAAACACATCCTGCACATCTGCCTCTATCTACCTGGACAGATGCGTTCAAATATGGTTGTCAGTAGGCCACTATCACAAAATCACAGAATGGTTTAGGTTGGAAGGGACCTTAAAGGTCATCCAGTTCCAATCTCCCTGCCACAGGCACGGACACCTTCCACTAGACCAGGTTGCTCCAAGCCCCATCCAACCAGGCCTTGAACACTGCCAGGGATGGGGCAGCCACAGCTTCTCTGGGCAACCTGTGCCAGGGCCTCACCACCCTCACAGGGAAGAACTTCTTCCTCAGATGTCACCTAAATCTCCCCACTATCAGCTTAAAGCCATTCCCCCCATCCTGTCACTACATGTCCTTGTCAAAAGCCCTCCTCCAGCTCCCCTGTTGGCCCTTTTAGGCACTAGAACCAGCTCTAAAGTCTGCCCAGATCATTCTGTTCTCCAGGCTGAGCCATCCCAGCTCTCTCAGCCTGTCTCCATAGAGAAGTGTTCCAGCCCTCGGAGCATCTCTTCAATCTTGAAATCACCTCTGTGTTTTTAAACTACGTAAGCAATCTCTTTCTTCCCCCCCAACTTTTTGAGCTCACTGCCCGCTTTAGCCAAATCCAGCAGGATAGCAGTCCCATTGATATAATTTCCTCCCTGTCATGGTGGACCTGTGCAGAATCAGCAAGTAATTTACTGCATGTACTTTCTGAACCCCAAACAGGGCCCCTCTCATCCAAAGACAAATAAGATTTTATTTGAAGTCTGAATGTCTGTTTCTGGGCCAGTAAATTCCTTCCATTTCCCAGCAAGAAGGTAAAGGTGGTGAAAGGTGTTAGCAAGCATCTCCTTGTGAACTGCAATTAGCAGCTGAGTGAAGGGGGAAAGTGTTGGCAGAACAAGGAGAGGCGATGGCTGTCTCACCTCACTTGGGATAGGCCAGATGGGCCAGCATAAGCCCCACACCAGGGCTGGAGACAGTCTGGTAAGACAGCCTCAGGCCACTGGAGCCTTAAAGGGATGCAGAGTGGTTTCATTACACCATATCTCAACCTGCTGGTGACATTTGAAAAGGGTAGGATCACCGAAAGGGAATAGGGCCTGCCTGTAGAGGCTTCAGCAAAGGAGATACTCCATCTGCTTTAGGAAAAGGAGCCATGATAATCTTCTGCAATCTTGTGAGCTGTGTTTTTTGTAAGAATGGCCATACAATCAGCCCTAAGCCCATCTCACCCAATCTCCAGCTACTAACCAGGAAATGACATCTATCAGAGGCAGTAAAACCTGTAGTTTTAGGGCTTTCTTGACTGCTCTACTATCGCCAAAAGATGTGGCTGTGCAGGGGAAATAGCTCTGCTTCAGGAATAGTGGTCTGAGTTACATATAGAAGGAAAAAATGTGGCTACTGTGAAAACAAAGGACATGCATATGTTGCTCTGTTAGACATTCCAGGCAATTTCCCCAGGTATTCATGGTCCTCTGCAAAGAAGAGAGAGGAGAGGAGGAAAAAGAAAGAGTCATAAAACTCTGTAACATAGTTTCTGGTACCTAATCCTCCAAAAATTATCCACACAGAGTTCTCAACTGGAGATGGTGGCAGTTTTGGTAGACCTGGTGACAGACCCTAAGCAATGTACCCCTCTTGGACTTGCCCAGTTGCTTCCATCTGATCCCACCTTTTGATGAAATCAGTGTGAAGGAAATAGGACAACCCAAGGGAAATCATAGACTCAGACTTCAATCACACCTTTAAACCTGCTGCAGAAGCAAGTAAACTCAGGACACTCTGCACTAAACAGCATCATATTTATCTAATAGCCTTTATATCAGGTTATTGGCTTGGGAGTGTATGTATTTTTTCAGGACTCGCATGGACCAAACATGTAAGAAATCTGGGGTTTGCACATCTGTTTTCATCAATAGACGGTTCACTTGTACAAACACATCCATTCTAAGGGCAAGACAAATCCTTTTCAATATTAAGCCACAAAAAGACAGGGGAATAGGTTGAGGACTGGCTAGCAGCCAATGAGGTTTGCAAAACAGTGGAATCTAATAAAAATAATTGAAATATTTAAAAGCAGTTGCTTCATTTTATAAAGAAGCACCTGCAATGATTACCCAAAACATTTGCAGGTGGAAAAAGGGCTGAGGCCATCATTGGTGTTAATATCATTTTTGCTCAGAGGGCAAATTAGACATTGTAATTGTGAAGAATCATTGAAGCTATTTCAATAATGGGATGACTGATAATGAAGAATTATTCCTTTAGATCCCCTTTAGTGTGTTAGCCTGCAAAGCCAAGGCTTGAGTGTATTAAAAACCTAACATCAAGGTGTAAGGTGTTCTCTGCAGCCAGGCACCATATACCAAAGTTCATTTAGCTGCTTCAGCCTATTACTGTCTTGAGCAAATAGACTATAATTCACCTAAAGCCCCTACAGCCAGTCTGTCAGCTGATAACCAACTCAGCCCATTTCCACTGACTTCAGTAGGAAGCTGCCATTTCACACCAGCTGAGCATCTGGCCTTTTGGATTTTAGTTTGGGTGCTGATTTATCACCTCCTAATGTCTGGCTGGATCCTGGAGTGTTAAGATGTAGCTTCAAAGTGCAGCAAACAAAGGACAGAAATACACAAGGAAGGGGTGATGTACATCCACACCTTCATCTGGGGCAGCCTCCAAATGGAGCTATAGGAGCAGCCTGGCCTCTGCCTCAGTATTAGCCTGTTTCCTAACATATCAGAAGCAGCATTACATATTCTCTTTAAAAATAGGTGCATTTAAGCACACACACCCAGGCCTCACTCTCCTGGGTTCCCAGTGGGACATAGCCACCCTTTAGACCTCATCCAAAGCCCACTTTTTTCCATGGAAAAACATTATATTTTCCATAATATTTACACTAAGCACTATTAAAAATTATTTCAAGAGATAGCAAGTAAGAGAAGCAATTCTCTGGTTGCTTCACATGGGCATCAGGCAGTTTCTTGTCACTGGAGAAAGAAGAGTGGAGGGACATATTCCTTCACTTGAAGAGAACTTCAGCCTTAATAGAGGGTTCACAGATTTAGAAAAGACTTTTCATACAGAAGGTGGAAAATCATGGAATGGTTTGGGTTGGAAAGGATCTTAAGATCATCAAGTTCCAACACCCTGCCACGCGCAGGGGCATCTTACACTAGACCATGTTGCCCAAAGCTCTGTCCAGCCTGGCCTTGAACACTGCCAGGGAAGGAGCATTTATCATTTCTCTGGGCAACCTGTTGCAGTGCCTCACCACCCTCACAGGGAAGAATTTCTTCCTTACATCTAACCTAAACTTCCCCTATTTTAGTTTGAACCCATATCATATAGCCATCATGTGGGCCAGTGCAAACACATGAAACAAAGCCATCTGGTTCTGAGGTAGTCCTCATAGATTCCTTTTATAGTCTATGGTGAGTTAACTGATGGTTAGTGCCATCAGTGGGATACAATTTATCTCACCCTAAAGCAGGCAAGATGAACCTCATCCTTAGTTCCCACTGACTCCGAGGACCTGAAAACCTTTGGAGGGGTAAATTGTTGTGCAGTAAGCACAACAAACATGAATTACCAAGCATTTTGATAATGTTGGCCCCAAAACATAAAGCTTTCTTCATAACTCTGGCAGTGGCTGATAGTAGTCCTCTACTGAAGAAGCAGACTACAGTGACGCTGCCATCTGAGGGTTGCAACTTTCTTTGCAACGAAGATAACTTCCAAGTTTTTTAAGACTTTGTACTCATTGCTCGTCACCATAGCAAGCGAGTCAACAAGGGCTTCAAAGATGGCATAGCTACTAACACTGACTTTAACTGCAGAATAGTGAGGTTTTCTAAAGTAGCAGGGCACACCTCTCATACCTGCTGGGTACCACTTGACTGAAAACGCTGGATGTATCTTTTCCTTTGAGGACCTAAGCCTTGGCTTCCACAGAAGGATAACTAAGCTGGTATCTAAGGCACTTTTTGTGTATAGTCATCAAACTTTCCAAGTGATCTGTAGGTTCCTTCCAAAACACTGTATTGCAGTATAGTACAAGGCTAACAGCAGATACGCCCTTAATCTAAAAACCAGGACTAAGCACTGCATGATCCAAGAGCTAAAAGGTAAAGCTCCTATACTGGATTGCTTTCACATGACTAAATGTGATGGATGTCTATCCGAGCTAACCTCATTCAGCTGCCTTTATGGTCAGCATGGATCTTGCTAGAAAAGTCTTTGGAGCTATGGGAGGCATTCACTCCATCCTAAAGCAGATATCTAAATTAAACCAGATTATTCATTAGATTAGCCAGGAATAGAAATAAAGCATACACTTTCAACCTGGAGTAGAATTAACTTACTAACTAATGAGATAAACTCACAAAGTCAAGGCCATCCTTTTTTCCACAAAAAGTTATTTCCCCTCGGTATTTAAATCTTGCCCCTGGAATGACTGGGTGGAACCCTCTGTCTTTTATTATGGCAGGGATCAAACAAGATGGTAATTTGTGTTGCTACCTCTCAGTTTTAGAAGTTGAGGAATTTATTGGTTTATTCTCAAATCTTACATCTCAGAGTCTGCAATTGCCCCAAGAATGCAATCACGTGTTGTTGGGTTTGCAAAGATCAGCTGAAGATGAATCCCCTGTGAGGTTTGTTCAATATATTTATGCTCTTATGTTCTGGATGTGAGAGCAGGCAGATGGGCCCAGCTACAGCATGAAATTTTGCATCTGAACATTTTCCCTCATGATAGGGCACAGCACTAGAGAAGCCTATTCTCAGGAGACACTTGCCTAATTGCACAGAGTCAGCAAGTTGAGGCCTTTGGAGGAATTTTGGATAACATCCCTTGCCTCACTGCCTCTCACTTTGCACAGCCATGACTAGTTCTTTCCAAAGCCTACTGAAGCCTGCTGCTTCTGCAGCACCAAGGGGTGTTGGACCAGGTTCACAAAGCTGAGCACCATTAAGAGAAAATACTACCAATATCAGCATTCTCCACTTGCTTACACCCACTTTGCATTTTAAATACCAGTAAATGACCGCCAAAGGGAACAGAGAATCATACCCATCAATGTGGGTATATTTCAGCAACCCAGACCCCAGGAATTTTGGAAGTTCACCAGCATTAAGGATTATTAACGCATATTGAAAAATATCTGGAAATCTACCTAGCATTGTTAAAGAATCATTTAATTATTATTAACTGAGCCACAGAGGGCAGGCAACTCTAGACAACAAGATTGCTATATGCCGAAGTTTGTAATTAAACTGTGGCCCAAGGACAGGTGCTGGAGCCTGCTGCATTCAGCAAGTGCCCTCTGCTGGACTCCAGTCCCAGCTGGAATCACATCTGCATCCAGCCATCAAGCTTCTCCGCAAGGCTGGGTGCACCAGAGCATCTTCCAGCATGGCTTCCAGCTGACTGCTTTTTACAGAAGTCACCTTCTACTAAATTTCTCAGAAAGAGCAATTATTCAGAAAAAAGCCCCTTGCTATAAGTTACACCCCGTGTGACCACAGCTTGGTTAGACTTGAAACCTGGGTGCAGCTCCAAATTGCTCATTGCCCTTTCTTACCCCATTCCCACTGGCTCATCTTGGTGACTGGGAAATGTCCATCTTCGCTGTTTAGTTCATGATGACTAAAGCAGGTGGGGCATGCACAGTGAGGAGATATGACGTGAGAGAAATGAGTACAATTAAATAACAGAGCTTTCAACACCCAGCTCCCAGGGCCTTATTTAGCTAATTAAGTAAGAAAGATGAGCATTCCCCTGAGGTGTTTCCAGTGCCCTAAAAAGCACTGTCGAGGTCAAATTTTTATGCTGACCATTCATAATGGCCCATGCTGACCATTCATAATTCATAACACCAAGCCACAACAGCTTGCTTAGACAGCATTGGGGCTCCCTAGCTGGGGACTCCCTGGACCAAGGTGCCAAGGTTCTCTCTCAAATGCTGTGAGGACACACTACTGACCAAGCCCAAAGCCATCTGAATACCTCCTCTGCTTTCCCAGCTTTCTCCCTTCAACACACATTTGCCATATAAGAGAGCCCTAGAGCTCTAACAGGTCATCAAGGGACAGAAGTATTCTGCTGGCCAACGCCAAGTGACCAGCCTGTGCAATGGTGAGATACTCTCTGGGCTTTTTGCTCCGTTCACGTTTTCCATCTCCATCACCTGTTTTGGCTGCCAGGTAAAGGCAGGAACCGTTTCTCATTAGGTCGACATGTAGGACCTAGCACAGCAAGTCTTCTAGGCATGATTATAATGCAAACAGAAAGATAAGATCAAGTCTGGCCTCTCTTTCAATGCTGCAGGCAGCAGAAGAGTGTAGTGTTTGCCTCTTATCTGGAGTCTTACAGGATTGGCCCAACATATTGACATAAAGTGCTGCCAATGTCAGTTTACGCTAAGAAAAACGGGTTATAAAATGTGTTGGCTCATAAGCAAGATCAGAGTCCTGGTAAGGCATCCCTCTGTGGAGCTGATAACTCCCCACAGTGAGGAAGGTACCATCCAAGACAGTCACAGCTTTGGACCCCCAAAAGAGGGTGCCTGGGCAGGAGTCTGTAATTCAGCAAGGGTTCAAGCCAAAAAGTGTAGGGGTGCTTGGGGTCCTGCAGACTCCTACAGAGTTCTTCAGAGACATATCTAAAGTAATTTTTGAAAATTTTTTGGGGGATCAAGGAGTTAGAGGTGTAATGGCATACATCGAAGCAATCCCAAATGAAAACCTTCATTTTCACATTAAGAAATGCCATAAAAAATAACAGTGCAAGAAATGCTTCACTGAGCCAGACTAGCAGCTAGTGTAGCTCAGTAACTTGTGTGTGACAGCAATAGATGATCTCCAGGGAGGCTTCTTCCTGCAGTCATTGCCCTCATGTTGCCCCAGCATCCACAGATGCTCCATCACTCTTCTACCTATGCTCCTCTACCTATGTGTGGGTGGACTTGTTGTCCATGAATTGGTCTAGCTCTTTTTTGAACCTGATGATACTGTCTGCCCCAACAACCTTCTTTGGTGACAGATTTCAGGAGTTCATCAATCCTTTTTTCACATTTATGCATTAAAATTCAAGATTCATCTCCAGATTCAGACACCCGCGTGCAGGAGGCTGCCTCCATGGGTGCTGAGTGTCAGGGCTCCAGCTGCATTCCATGATGTGGTGTTTCATGCCAAGTGAGTTGCCCTCAGGCTATGGCTGCAAAGGGCACTGGACTCCTCCAAGCTCTTGTGTCACGTGTGTCAGCCCTGCTCAGGGGTCTG
This sequence comes from Psittacus erithacus, assembly GCA_009867235.2. Lineage (NCBI taxonomy): Eukaryota > Metazoa > Chordata > Aves > Psittaciformes > Psittacidae > Psittacus > Psittacus erithacus. The sequence continues at coordinate 2,872 of WYDI02029406.1, read as the reverse complement.
CAATCCCATGTGGCTCTGTGCATCCACCACGAGAGCAACTCAGATGAGCCTCTCAGCAGCAGATGCCAGCGAGCTCCCCCACATCTTTGTTTGCCTGGATTGCTCTGTTGGCTCCAGTAATGGGATCTCTATCAGTTATTGGGAAATATCAGGCACCAGCTTACATGATGTAGACATCTCAATGTAGGTACCTCTCTCTGCTGCTGAAGCATACCAGAAAACATACTTTAATGAGAAGAGGGAATCTTGAAATTAAGCCAAAATTGAAAAATTTGGTTTTCAGGTACTGTTTTCTAATTTTAAATGAGGAGATTAACCAAAGAAGTCATAGGCTTCTAGCATAATTCAGCTTGAAAGGGATCAGAGGCTTATAGCATGATTCAGCTTGGAAAGGACTTCAGATCTTTACTCCTCAATATCACAAAGTCTTTAACAATAAAATCACAAAGCAAGGTCCAGTGCTAAGAAGAACGATTTGATTGCCAGTGTCTCTGTCAAATATTTCCTGCAGATGTAAGGGGGAGCTCTGAATGTGTATGCAACAGCAACATCAGATAACCATCTATAACCACAATGACAACTGTCTACTGGTGAGACATGAAAAGGAAGGAATCAGGTAATCTTCATAACCACACAAGAAGAAAGGGTAGATCAGAAGCTGGCATGAACTAATCACCACCAGGTTTCAGCAAAGAACAAGACAACCACGTCCTCAAGCACCTTCCTGTTCTGTGGGGGAAAATGGATGTATGCACTATATAAGCTGCGACCTGAGTGATGCAGGCTGAACCACACACCAGGCAAAGACTTTTAACATTTCTGAAAATTAATGATGGTAGTACTATACATCACATACTACATCCCAGGGAGAGGAATTCCTTATAGGCCTCATGTTACAACAAAGGAGGAACAGATCCAAATGGTCAAATAACAGTAGCTTCAACAGGAGGGACTTTACATAAGTCAATATGTGAACTATTCAAGAGTGTTTCTACTTATTGATTTAAAATCTACAATCCTTATCAACAAGGAGAGAGAACATACTAGCTTTTCTTCAAGCTAGATTAAGAGGGAGAGTAAAAGTAGGTATTTAAGATAAGGAATAAAATAAAGTGAGTTGTTGTGTTAAAATAAAACCAGTGTAATGCGTGGTGAAAGAAAGACATTTTTGTCATAACTAGAGTTCAGGAGTTGAGAAAATCAATAAGGGAAATAAAGGACTTAAAGAAATATTTATAGTAAGCAGAGTCAAGGTTGAAAAGAAAGTGCTTTTCTTCTACAAGCAACAAAAGAAACCCCGATGAAAACATTAATTTGTTACTCTAGGGGAATGGTGGAACCATGGATAAAAACCAAGGAAAACCCTGCATGTTCAATGAAGATTTCAGTTCTGCATTTTGGGAAAAAGCTGCACAAGCTACTTCTACCACACACTGCTGATGATCACACGGCTCTAACCATAAGCAAGGTAGATGGTAATCAACATCTCCCACAGCTAGCCATTAATAAATCTGCAGATTCAGATCATTTACATCCCAGAGTTTTTAAAGAGTTGGCCAAGAAGGGATTGGGGCCTATTCAAAAGTCTTTGAACCCCAGGGAAGTTCTAGAGAACCAGAAGAAAATGAATGTTCTGCCGGTGTTTTAAAAGAGGAGACAGGACAACATGGGTTCTAGATTGCAAGCCTGACATTAATCCCAAAAAAACATAATGGAATAGCTCATATGAGATTTGTTTATTATGGAATCAAAGGAAGGTAATATAATTGCTGCCAATCAACTTGAGTTTATGAAAAATAGATCTTGTCAAATTAATTTGATGCATTTTCTGATAACAGCACAAGCGTGGTTAATAAGGGGAAGAGTGCTGATGTAATTTTACTTAGATTTTCCTCAAGGCAACTGCCTGGGTACTGTATGATATTATGATTAAGAAACTGGAGTACCAAACATGGCATACATTAAAGGGATTAAAAGCTGGGTAACGTAGGTCTCGAAGCATAACTCTAAACAAGGGATCGCCGCCAGATGGGTGTGTTCCTAGTCAGGTCCCACAGGGAACGGTTCTTCAATACACATTTTAATATTTTCTCTATGTCCTGGAAAAACAAAAAATACAAAAAATTGCTGATGGCAGCACAAGGTCTACTGGATCAGCATGTAAGGAAGAGGCTGAGGTTAATGGTATGGAGCAAAAGGGCTTGCTTGCTAAGATGGGTGCAGGCCAGATGCAAGTAGATAAAGGCAAAATGTGAAGGCAAATGTGCAGAAGTGAAGAATGTAGCCATATTCTCCCTTTTGGGAAGCAGGAACGCTGGAAGAGACTTGGACATTACAGCAGGCAACCTGATCTGATTCCAGTCGGGGTCTATTGCTGAAAGGTCTAGTGCTCTTGGATGCCAGGAAGGAGGAAATGTTGAATTTATGAGATGTCCTCATTATCCCACACTCCAGGCAGCTGATTCCCCTGGGTTGCTTCTGCAGACCACAGAAGCATCATTACATGAGTACACTCCCAGTCCAACTATACATCCGCATCATATGGGAATTTGTCATCTGTTGCACAGAGAGAGAATTACACCTATAGAGACAATTCTCAGAAGTCCTGTCATTGTTTCTGTCAAGGGAGGGTTTTCTTCGTATTCTTCACATTTTCTTTCCTTCTTTCTGTATACGCATGCATATACACTTACTCCATTACACCTCTGCTATGGAGACAGGCTGAGAGAGCTGGGCTTGCTCAGCCTGGAGAACAGAAGGCTCCGGGGAGACCTTAGAGCAGTGTCCAGTGCCTAAAAGGGCCAACAAGAAAGCTGGAGAGGGGCTTTTGACAAGGGCAGGTAGGGACAGGACAAGGGGGAATGGCTTTAAA
>WYDI02029405.1:121687-155039 GCA_009867235.2 Psittacus erithacus | reverse complement strand
AAGTTAGAAACACAGTGCTGCACCAGCCACTAAGAAGGAGAAAAAATGACTGCTACTGCTGAACCCATGACAGAAGGCATCTTCCAAATACAGGCAGCTGGCAGATCTGAATGATACGCTTCAGAAGAATATTTGGAAGATTAAATCCAAATACACACACTGGAGCAGAATGCATTTGACACTGGAACAGCTAGTATGGAACACATTATGCACAAGATCAAATTGTGCTCAGTTCTTCCTCACAAATAACTGAAGGAAAGGAACAAACAACATAGCTCTTCCCACAATGCAGAAAGCACAATTCCAACCTTGCAAACAGAAAGTGCATCACCTGTGCAGGCACCTAGTCTACAGAACTATCAGAATGCACATCTTCAAACTAGCAAGTGCTCAAGGAAAATGTCAAAACACAAGAAAGGAAGAGACTTCAAAATACATGGACAACATCTAAAGGTCTTGGCTCTTTTTGGAAAACTGGACTAACAGCCTAGGTTACCTAAAAGCACAGAAGTAACTTAAATTTATATCCAGCCACCACACCACAATAAAAAGCAAAAAATGGATTTCCTTCAGGATTCAAATTTACATGTGATACCAATTATTTTACCAGTAGAACAACCTAAAGACTTAGACAAAAAATGTCTTAGGTTATATATATAACTAGATGACAGTTCTGGCTCACCTCTAAAAATGCAGTCTTTTAGAACCTGCCACTGTGTTAATTCCTGAATTAAGAGTTTTGTTACATTTACAGTGTCTCTTCCTCTCCTTTCCAGAAAACATTTCAATCACACATACACTAAAACATACATTTCTTCGTCACAGAGAATTAGTGCTTAAGATTTTTAGAAATGAAGGACTACAAACACAGATTTCCTTCAAAAGGGCAGCCTAAGTTGTGCCTGTTATGTAAAGGAGGAGATTGAAAAAAAGAAAGAAAACTGTTCCACATTAAGAAAAATCGTGAGTGCAGCAACAAAGAAATTAACGGGAAGATTTTGAAGCAAATGCAACATCTCATATTCAGTGTTAGTGATTGCTAAGATTTATGTTTATATTTGTCCATATCTACATGATGTACAAATGGTCTGGAGACAAATAAAAGTACTCATTCTTACCTCCTAATGCTATTTGGTCTCTGATTGTTAATGCCACTTGAGACAGAAAACCATTAATTACAAAGACTTGCTCTGCCTCAGAGTAAATATTAATTTAAATTCTCACTTAATTTTATTTACTCTGACAAATGCTTAGAGAAATGTGAACTGCTTCTGTTTAAAATTCGCACTGCAGCTTCACTATGCTTCTGCAAGGAAAAAAGTAAATTTTCCAAAGTATCACACACTTCATAAAACTCAAGAAGTTCTCCTTTTTTCTTGCTTGTATTCAGTCTGGAAGGAAAAAGTTGGTTGTTTTTGTTTTTTTTTTTAATTAGGAATATCTCAAACCTCCTAAGTGTGTGAGAAAAACTGTCACTTGAATTACACAAACTTCTGAACTGACCTATGTTTTATTGCTGTCCTGGGTACTAAACATTCAAAACAAATAAACAATTTCCAATGCATTACATGTACATATTTAGAGAAAGATTTAGAGGGAGAAGTTTAGACAGATTTAGAGCTGAGAGACATGCTGTGGGATCGTTGTGCTTGGAGGTTTTTGTGACACAAGAAGACAAAGCCCTAAGCAACCTAGTCTGAACGTAGTGCCTTACCCAGCTCTGAGCAGGAGGCTGGATTGAGGACCTCCTGAAGTCCCTTTCAGCCTAGTCACTCCATCATTTGATGACACCGCTACATAAAAAAAGCTCAGTTTTACTTATGGTAGCACTCCATGTATCCAATCACATAAAACATCATCACCCATCCTAAAGTTCTGGTTATAAGTATAAAAACCAGAGGTATGCCATGTCTACAGTATTAACTATGCCAACTTTGGCAGTAAACATATTATGTCCTTTGCTGTTAAAGGATCAGTGGACGAATTTAACTAGAACATTTCAGTTTGTACTTAATTCAGACAACATTAGAGAACAATTATCTACTTCTGCAAGAATTAAATACAGCCAAAAACACCTCTCTCTGCTGCAACAAGACCACTACATATTTCCCTCTGGGCACTGGGCTTATGCCTCTGGTGGTATTTCATTTTCAGGTTTGAAACTGAAACTACAAAGCAGTAGTACTGCAGCTCAAGTTAGAGGAAAAATCTGGAACAATGAGTAAAGGCAGGGGGTGGGAGGGGAAAGCAGTGTGAGTAATAAAGAAAAGAAGAAAAAAATTACGTAAAACCAGTTTGTAAACTGCATGCATGTTTCTTCCATAGTATTTAAGTCCCCTGATAATATTCACAGGTTGCGATCTCTAGTTCATGAAACAAAGCTGAGATCTCCATCCAAACTCCTCAGTTCCTTCAAAGCTCTTCAATTTGGAAAATACTATCTTTACCATATCAGAACACACCAAAAACAGTTTTCTCAAGTGATACCACTAACCAAAAGGTTTGTAAACCTCAAGTCCAGGGAAAGTATCAGAGGTTGAAGCTGCAAATCAAGCTCAGTCAATCATTCCTACAAATTCTTTTATTGCAGACACAAAGTACCTGATTTCTTGCATGCCTAATTAGAGCTTCACAACCAGATCTGAGCTATAAATGTGCTACAGGTGAAAATCTCACTACATAATTTGTTTGTTCACATCTCTAAAAGGCAAATTTATCTCCAAGGAGAAAACACTTTGACAAGAAAAGGGCACTGACTAGGAAGAAGGAAGGCACAAGATTCTGCTAAACAGGAGAAGATAATGTTTGAGACTGTACTTTGAAAGGAGGATTTGACTTTCATACAATGCCACATTTATTTTGGGGAGATCTAGATGTATTACAACACTTATTTTTCTTGCATTTCAACTCTTCTATTTTGTTGCAAGATACTCACCTTATACGTAAAGTTCATGGAAAAATGATGCCTCGGTTTGGCATTTGAATAATAATTGAAACAATTTAAGCCAAGTACGTCCTGCTCTTTATGCCAATGGATGGTAACAGACTGATAGAGCAAAGTAGCAGTAAATATTAAGAATAGTGAGAAGAAGGTTAACACACACTAGACAACTGAATCAAAACCATCCAGATAGAGCCTAAAAACGCAGCATGGTGAATTACGCGCAGAATTCCAAATCAAGGATTCAGGTATGTAAACTCAACTGTGCTACTGATTCGTTTTCCTTTACTGGGCTAGATCAACACGCAGATACATTTTCAGAAACAACTGCTAATGTCAGCTGTTTTCCTACTTGATGACTAAATGATGATGCCTAGGAACGATTCATGAAGTCATGAACCCAGGCAGACCTCACTGCTTTCACTGCGAAGCAATGGTCAGGATTGTCCTTATTGCAAGCTGGCTCAGACTGACCTATGCTCCACTAAAATCTCCTGCCTGAGTTCAGAGTGATTGTCTCAGCAGAGAAAACATGTCCTTGTGGAAGGCCTGAAAAGCAAAGATCCATGACAGATATTAGGATGTTGTTTTAAACCAGTTCTAAAAGAATATTACCCTCAACCCTTCTGGTGTATATACTCTCCTCCTGGTAAAAACAGTTATGCTACTGAAGGATTTCTCAGCTAGCTGCACTCTTGATCAAGATGTGGGTATTCTAAAGCACAAGAAAATCATCATAATCTGACCTCCAGATCATTCTGTATTTCCAAACCCTTTCTAACAATCGCACTATCATTTAAAGAAGTAGAAGGAAAATGTCTGGCGAATGTAGTTTATCGTCCTGCTACCTTAAACACAGCACTACTACAGATTTCAGTGACAGAACTTGTAAAAAATAAATGCTATTTTAAATATTGCATATTCACCTCCTCAAAGCCTTGAAAATATAAGCAGTCACAGAGCCCTGTGAACTGGACAAGCGTTATCAGTAAACAGTGACAAAGAAAGGAGAACATTACTCTACAGAGCATTGTGCTTAAACCGGTATCACTTGAACTCAGAATGTAAAAACCCAATGTCCTGCTCCTCATCTACACCGTAAGAATACAGCTGGGAACAAGACACGGGCCCTTCCCTGCTGCCAAAGAAGAGCTTAAGGAATTCATGTTGCACAGAATCGATTATACTGCATTATACGTACTCTATCTGTGTGCTGCCATAATCTCTGCAATACTGTATTATACATGTGGTTGTCTTTGTTTTTCAGAAAATAGACCATGTCACCTGCTGCAATAACCGCAAACCCGCTCTAATTTACTTCTAAAATTAATGCTTTTTTTGGAAGTCTTCCAATATACTTCAAAAAACCTGGTGTTTAATTTGCAAAAATTAATGGAGACACATGACTAGCCATGGGGCTCTACAGAAAGGAAAAGTATGTCCTCAATTTAAAGAAAGAATCAAAGTTTCCAAGCAATGGGGAAGTGCTTTGACTTGTATCATCTAAAGCACACAGCAGCATTCAAAAATATATATATAAATGGGTATTTCAGAGAAAATCCTACAGCTTACGTGTATAAATATATACAAACAAAATACAACTATACACAGAGTTAATTAAGCTTTAGAATATGTGAAGTTCATCCCAACAAACATCTGAACTATGACTATGTATTTTAATTAGCAAATAATTAAAAAATAATTGTTTGGGGGGATTTTTGCAAAGTAATGGCAATTATATTTTCCAATAAAAAGACTGCCTCAGCCCATGAAACGCTCTATGCACCCTTTGTATTACAAGCCATTTCCATACACATCCTGATGTTTAAGTACTGCAGTTTGGAACCTCATCTTACATAGCCATCACTGCAGTTCCAGTAAACATCATTGCCCCTCTGGACATGGAACAGGAATGCATTCAAAATGGCTGAATTTCTATAATCAAATTAATTTGGAGGGGGAGAAAGAGAAAGGATTGCACAGTGGCAGCTTGCACCTCTCAGTGTCTACCAGCTCTTTCACTTAAATGTGTATCTTTCCATTTCATACTTAATTAAAAAAATATACATTGTACTGAGTGCAGAAAATTAGAGCACAAATTCAGTTAGAGAAAAAAAACTTGGAAAAAAGAAGAAGCATGTCCTAGAAATTAGTGAAGTAGGCATAATCGTTGGTGTGGGCTGATAAACTGAACTGAAATTACTCTTGACTAACCCAATCTCTTCTCTCATTCTGAGCTTTTAATAAAGCATACCAAGTAGATAAGGAGAACTCTGAACATACAATAGGGCTGTATCTTAGTGCTGCATTTGACAACGCACTGCAAAGGAAAATCATTAATATATTGGAGATACTGTGCCAAGATCAAAAGAGAGGAGCAAATAAAGTAGCTTAGGAACAGGGATGCTGGAGATATTGTTGGTACTTTATTAATCTACAGTCAGGTACCAAATAGGCTAAGGTTAGAAACAGGCAATTACAGAACAGACAAAAAACCAACAACAACAACAAAAAAAAAAAGCCAGCAGAAAAACTTGGGGGAGAGGGGAGTTATTTCAACAGTGACAACACAGGAAACACTAACAGAAATAAAAGAATAGCATTGGGATAGTATCTGATACTTGTTAAAAACAAGAGAACTTTCTACTCTTTATTAAAACCTACAAAACACTATGTGAAGACCATGCAAACAACAGACACACACAAAATCAAGAACATACAACCTACCTGGTTAGAACTGTTCACTCTCAGACACACACGAACACACACACAGAAAAACCAAAACCAAACAAACAAACAAAAAAAAAAACACACCACAAACCACCATGCCTTTCCCTACCTGAACCTGCTTTTACCTCAACTTCTTGTACTCTCAAGATGAACTCCACACTTCACTGCTTTCTTTCCTTCCCAACTTTGCTTTCCAGTTACAAAAGACCACACATGAGAAGAAGCTATGTGCGGAAGGGTCTGGAATATTTTAAGTACAATAGAGCCATATTTATTTGATGTTTCATTGTTGCTCTGTGGCTCCAAGTTCTCAGGCCCAACCAATCCACAACTAGTGCCGTATCAGCAAAAACAAGAGAATGACCCCAAGGTTGCCTAATGCCTGTTTCTGGAGTGCTGCTCCTTTTTCAGCTCTGACCAACTACATACCAGTTTTGAGGATCTACAAGCTGACTTCAGCACTGGACACTACAGAGGACGTACTGAAGACCACAGCGGAAAACAAATGCCTCTCTTCTGCAAGAGCAGACTGCAATTTTTGTCAGTGCTCTGTCAAAACTGGTACTTACTGAGAATTTGCACATGGGCTGATCTAGATGTGACATCCTGACCATCTGAATAGAAAAGACTATAACAGCCTGAGACTGCAGTGAATTTCTTCTCAAGTAGTTTATTTCTTGATTTTTCTGAAAAGGCTCACAATATAAGTATGTATCTGAAACATAAGCAGGCCAAATTCAAGGTTATCCAACAGCACCCTAAAAATTCTCATCCAAATAAGCCTTAGAGACACAGGAACGCTCCAGAGGAAATACCACCAGGTAACCCATTTTTACTTTCCACCCTGACAGACTGATTGGTATGCATTGCTAACTATTCAATGCAAGACATTAAGATGACATAATATACATGCCCTTATCAAAACTCCGTCTCAGCCATTTTGTTCAGCACTAAGAAATTCCTTGTTCTGTATCATCATCATTTTTTCACAGGCTACTTAAACAAACAGCCTCTAGTGCCTGTGAGATATGTGCTCATCACCTTTACTTCAGGCATACACCAGTTCAGGATCAATCCAACTGCAGAGTCAAAAGATTTGTGGTCCAGCTGCTCTACTAACCTTCCTATGGGCAGGAGGTCATTCCTGCCATCTGAGAGCAAGAGATGGATGTGCTCGGCACTGATTTATAAATGCTAAGGTAAATGAAAGACAAGGAAATAACAGCTTCTGTTTCCCCCTTCATTCTTCCCACTAAAGGACAAACACCAAAAAGGGAGAATGAGGTGGTGCTGTGGCTGACTGAATGCCTTCCACCAACAAAATACATTCCTCCCCTCCATCCTGAGACTTTTATTGTTATTGTTAGGTAACAGTGACTTTAGATACTGGTTTCAGATGGGGAAGCTACAGTTTGCATAAACCATTGAAGAGTTATAAAATCTGCAGGTTCACTGCAAATTTCAGATTCATCATCTCTATGCTGCTTCCTTCTACACTTGGATGTAATTTGACAAAAACACCATACTTGTCACTGCAAACTCCTGCCAACTGGAATCATTCAATTCTTCCTACACAAGGAAGTTTACAAACACTGGTTAGGCAAAGCAGACATACAGAGCAGCAACAGGTCCAACAGGCATGGACTGAATCTCATTCATTTCATGAATGAAATGGCAAGGGGGATCCCACAACACATTAATTTCCTCTGGTTTTTATTTGCTTTTTATTCCTGCTGTTTGCATTTTGGATAGCTAGTGCTGTATCACCAGTCCATTAGCAAGGCATGACAAGAACATTATGTACATCTAAGGTGGAGTTATTCACCAAGAGATTTTGTTTATCTAGCACATATGCTTTATTTGGCCTTCTTAGGTAGCTTATGAATGGATCCCACCCTCCCCTCCTACCAAAGCTCTAGATGTTAAACTGCAAGAGAACAGATGCTTGTAAAAATAGAATAGGAGACAACTCCCTGAAGGAGGTGCCATGTTATGTGAAGATCACACCAAGGCTACCACAGGGAAAGAATGAAAGAATGAAGCCTCTAGAGAACAGTTAAATGTGTCACTAATTCCTCCAGAGCAAGAAAACATCTTAGATAAGAGCGTATTTTGAAGAATGCTTCCTTCAGTTGATGCCAGGTACAGGAACCTGGGGCTTGCTCCTGCTCTGGCACCTCAGTTACGCCAAAACAGCCCTCTGTGGGGCTGTGTAGGGAACTGGATCAGGAAACTGGCTCACAAGAAAAATAAACATTTTCTGATTTTCCCTCTCAGTAAAGTTATTTATAACCTGGGCGGCTTCTTTGAGCAGTCTACCACCTGGCCTCAAAAAATGACTTTCCTTGAAGAGCTGACATAGACAGCATTTAGTGCAGGTGGAAGAGCCAGCTGGGGCTAGTAAGAGAAGAACAAGTTTCTGAAGCTGGCTTTGCAACTGAAGCCAGCAGATTGTGAAACTATACCCCAGAGGACAGACGACAATATAACCTCTTAAAGAGTTGCCATGTATTTGTTTGGTTGTTGCATGAATTAACAGAGGCACAATGCTACTTCTGGCTACAGTGAGCACAGAAACAACCATCCCCACCATAAAGCCACCAGCAATATCTGAGCACAAAAGGAATAAGGTGTGACACAGACTATAGCTTGTGCTGATCCACAAACAGCAACAACAATTAATGTGCTGCAGGAAATACGATCTCTGCAGGTCTCAGTTTTATCCATATTTTTTTAAAAAACTTTTTTTTCCCATTTTTGTTAGCTGCGATATGTATGAGGGTTTCCACAGGTAACAGGGTGCCCATCCCTATGATACAGGGGCTCTATTCTATGATACAGGGAGGGAGGGAAAACCAGCTTTCCTTCAGCAGTACTCATCACCCAAAACAAATGCTGTAAAATACATGAAGATGCAGAGAATTATAAAAAATACATACATATTTTAATTGCTTAGATTTAAGCCAAACTTTACTGAACGGAATGTGAAAGAAAATATTCTTGGCTTTACTGGCTAGCAATCTGCCAATTTAAGTAACAGAAAAAATGTTGCCTTGTTCTGATATTGTGGGACAGACCATCACTTTACTACTTTGGCAGTTTCAAGTAGAAGGACCTAATGAATGCTATTTTTGAAGATCACCATGCATTCCTCCTTTGACCTTATTTATGTCACTGATAGCTGTGACATCCTTGTTTGAGATTTATACACAGATCCTCTTCTGAGAAGTAAAACATGACTGGAACCTGAAGAGGGGAAGAGGAACAGTTGTGATCAGACTGGAAAGGATCTGCTGGTCAGGAAACCCATTTACTTCTGCTTTTGGAAACCACTGCATCTACAGATCAGAAAGTGGGTGTGATGAACACATAAATGTATTGGCTTTCGCAAATCATAAGTGTTGCTATGCGGATATAACTGCATGAGTTCGCAATAACAGAAACAAAGCTCATTAAAAATACGAGATTAGATAATAAGTTGAAAATGGCTAGAACTCTTGAGTAAAGCAGAGTCACACAGCAAAAGAATTTGTAAGGGGGGGGCATGATATGAGAAAAGCTAGTGCCTGGAAAACGTAGGGTTAAAGTACTTTTAGCTTAGCTTAGGCTGAAGATAGAGAACAATGTATGTGTTGTAAGTCTGTGGAATTTAATGGCCCCACTAATTTCACACCGTCCTTCTAAAGTACCATTAGCTTAACTTAGATGGAAGATAAAGAACAATGTTTAAGTCTGCGATATCAGGATTTAGTGCCCCCATTAAATATGCATGAGTTATTTCACATCATCCCTCTACTTACCAGTTGGTTTGGAGACAGTGCCTCCCAAATAGCTGATAGCTTTGGATACTCGTTGTCTGCCCATCCTGCAATAAATTTTGCAGGAAAGTCACACTGCTCTAAGTCTTTGTCAACTAGCTGAAAGAATTATAGATATGGCTGGCTTCAATTAATTTTGTGATTACTGGCGCATCCAACTGTGCCAAAGGTAAAAAGTGCACCATGAGGAAGACTGTTTACTTCATCCTGAAGACCCCAGCCCACATGAGGAAGACTGCTTACTTCATCCTCAAGACCCTGGCCCACAATCACCAGAGAGCAGCGTGCAGACGCCAAGAGGAGGAAACTTATGATAATAAATTTCTGAAGCTAGTTATAATATTCACTGCCTATACGCGGGAGTTATGAAAATGTACATGACTAATGCAATAGTGAAAGTATATAAACCTGTAACAAACAATCAGTGCGCCTTTGGCTATGGTCACGCGCCCAGCACTGTTGCTTTTGCTTTATTGACTTTGTCCCCCAATAAAACCCTGCTATCTCATTTTGAGGAGTGAGCTCGTATTTCACAGTGGGTCTCCAGCTTTTGCTCTGACATGAGGAACGAGACCGTTTTCCAGTATGTCTCTAGCACCTCCTCAAACCTACACATCCCTCTGACAAGAGGTGCATTGTACTCCCAAGGGAGCCAAGTTAAATCACTATGGAAGGATTTCTACTCAGCTCAAACTACCCCATTTGCTTAAAATTGACACAGGGTGACAGAAGCTGAAGTGCAGTTTGCTTTTTCTGCTTGGGTTTGGTTTTGGGTTTGTTGTTGTTGCTGGGGTTTTGTGTTGGTTTTGGGGTTTTTTTTTGCTTTTTAATGAACCACACAAGAAGTTTTGGTATCACCGTTCTCTCCTCTACTTCATGGGTAATCGTTCCAGATGCTAAGGGAACTAGAGCTCAGAGGTGCCACAGATGAATTAGCACCAACAAATATGAGCCCTGACCAAACGCTTGGAAAAATTCAGATAGTTCAGCATAGTAGTATTTTTTTTCTGTGACAAGTTACAGCACTGCTGCCAAGCTACAAGAGGATGAACTGGTCTGGCTTCTGTTGGAGCACGTACTATCAACGCGGCCCTTCTTGGCATGTTTCAAACACTATGCTCATTTGGTTTTTCCCCCTTTTTAGATTACTATACAGCTGCACACTCTATCACACACAGTAATTTCAGGAGAATGGACATTTTATGTACCAGGACAAATGTCCGACTCCTCACATTAACCTTGCTTCACCAACTCAAGCCTGTTTTCCACACAACACTAGCAACTGAAGTGGAACTTTCACTGCATCTTTTCAGCCTAAAGAAGCTAAAAATACTTGCCTGGCATGTGTTCAGTCAGCCATGGATAATACTGCATCCCTTATCTAAAATGACTAAATATGCTCTTCAAGGAAAGGTGACCAGCATTTTCTGATAGAAACAGTGAAAAGTAAGAGACAATACAGAAGGGAGATTTTAAAGGTTTCAGTAGCTTGTATGTCATCTGTTTTTCTCAGGTTTACCTTTGTACCATACTCATACATACAATTAAAGAGTCACTTTTTTATTTCAAATTATACTTTTTAATAATTTTAATACATTCTAATCTATATAAGCAATTAAGCTTAACTTGAAGCCCCTGCCCCCCTGCCCTGAAATCTGATCGTTATTGACTGTTATCTATCCTTTGTTTATACAGGGAAAAAATATTCTCTCAGCTATTTCACTTGGAGCAGAAACAAGACATAATAACTGCAAGAATTCAAAAAAAAAAAATTCAAATAAAAATCTAAGCCTTAAAGATAGAACACAAGGCCATTTTCTAACAAAGAACTGCCTTAAGCAAGTAAACGCTACTGAGTCTTTGAGTACATGAACTGCTCCACACACAGAATGCAGTTCAGCCTTTAGGCATGGTTTTCCAGTCCTTTAATAAGATTTGCAATTTCCTGACAACTCAATTTTTTTTTCCAAAGACAGTGGGTGAATGAGGGTCAGGCAGTTTTGCTTTGCATATACTTGTGGTCACTAAATAGTATCCCCTTCTTAATCTCTCCACTTCGCTGTGTCATGTTAGATGAAACGATTACATTTATGTAAAAAAAAAAAAAAAAACAAACAAAACCAAACCCATAATCTACTATTTCTTCACTTCAGCACACAGTCCAATATAACAACTATATCAAATATCAGCTATGCATCTACATAGTTCCAATTTTCACAATGCACTAGGGAAAAGTTAGCAAATCGTAATAACAATAAATTACTGTGAACATTTACCATCATCTTTTTTGAAGGTTTAAAATGCCAACTGGTCAACTGGCCTCATACACACACTGCAAAATGTAAAATAAATGTTAATGCATCCTACAGTGCTTTTTCTCAGCTTTTCAACTGTAATATATAATCAACCTATATTGTATGACTATTTTCATGACTGGTAGGAACAGTTACGAATACCACTACCACATCCTTAGACTTGACCTCAGATGATGAAGGTTCAGCCAGCTGTGCTCTCAGTTTCATAGAGACTCTGTTTGGCCCTGTCATCTAGAATCTGCACCACAATAGCAGTTTTTTTAGGCAGGCTTAAATTGGTCTAATTTTTCAAAACTATTATTTTGCATTAGTAATTGAAAAGTTTTCTGTAAAAAGTTTGTGAAGAAATTTGGGATCTCTTAGTTCACAGTTCTACACAAACATAAAATACTACTGTTTACAACTACTGTTAAGTAAAAGTGACACCCCAGTATTTTTCCCAGTTCTTTGCCTCAGTCTAGTTGTCTTCAAGTAATGTTAAAGTGCTAAAAGTGACACACAAACTGTTTTTTTTTACTGTTTTGGTCTTTCAAGGAATATTCTACTTTCTTGTCCTCTCTCAGCCCTGTTCTTCTCTACTTCCGTTCCAGTTTATCATACAGGTCAAAAGCCCACCTCCTACAGTCTCCTCAGAAGTTTAAAGTTCTCATGGTACCTCTGACCTCCCAGAGAGCCAGAGCCATCCTTCATAGGTGGGTTAATCTGGACGAGTTTTGCTTTGGGCTTTTTTTTTTTTTTTTTTTTGTGGGGGGAAGGCGGGGAGGTTCTTTTGTGTGATTTTTTTGTTACTGAGGTGGTTTTATTTTGGTTCTTTTGTTTTGTTGGATTTTGAGGGTTTTTTAATTCATCTGTCCCTTCTGTCCCTTATTTACCTTTCTTACAAGAACAAAAACAGAAGCAATGAAGAAAACCATTAGGCTAGGCTTTTTCAGCCTTTGATCTGTAACAAAAATAAGGGCTAGCTGGCAGGAACATTTCTTAGTTATTCTATAAACATTTGATTGATTCATCCTTCTACTGACTCAAATAATGAACACAATAGAAGCAGGTTCTGAAAAACAGAACCATCTTAAATAAGAGATGCTCTTTTTCCTGTCTCTTTCTGTACAATCCTTAATCTGTTTGCCTATGCTGTTCAACAAAAGACGAAAGACAGAAAGACAGAAAAAAAAAAAAAAAGCACCTTAACTTTTTTGCTAGAGCAGCAGATAATCATTAAAGATAGGCTGATACCAGTTTTGGTCTCAGCACACGAAAGCAAATTATACCCTTGGCTGAACTGTGCTGTGCAAGACTATCCTTAAATACCAAATAAATTACTGTCTGCGCTGACCAAAGTTGTTTTCCCATCTTTTTTACAATTAAGAGGGAGCTAAAAACATAGACTTACTGTTTCTTTTGCAGAAAAGAATCACAGAGGAGTAATCCAAGAATAAGAATCATCTGCCCTTATGAATACCTGAACAGACAATTATTCCCATTCAGCAGGGGAGTGGGAGGTGGGGTGGAACAGATTGCAAAAGGCCATCTTACCCTGTAAACTGTAGAAGCTGTTTATGGTGGTGTCCTACAAATCAAAAACAGCCAATTTCATTCTCCAGACCCAAACAATTAATGGTATTTGTCCATGCTTTTAGCTCCATCTTCAAGGTAAACAGATATAAAAGAAAGTCAAGAATTAAATGCCCAAAAGTGACAAGACGTTCTCAAATTCTGAGACAAAAATTTTGAGACAGACAAAACTAAAACAAAAAAGATAATGTCCATTAGCATTATCAAACAACGTAAGAACATAATGTACAGAACTCTCTGGATCTCAGTGTTACCTAGACAAAAGCAAAGATCAACATCCTCTGGCTTGCAGACAGGAGTATAACGTAGTCCACTGGCAACCAAATGCTCACGCAACTACCCAGGGGAAACTGGCTGGAACTTTCTCCTTTCCCTTCCTTGTACTTTCAAACCCCTTTCTGGAAAACTCAGAGAGGCTGCTCTTCCTCTCTTAAATGCTGGACAATCCTAAACCATTTCCTGATACCAAAACCTGCTCAGGTTACATGACTGCAAAGTAACTTAAGGCTATTTTAAAAATAATACACAACCACCTCTTAAAGAAACAGTAAAGCCATGCAAGTAAAAACTATTTCATCTCTTGACAAGACAGAATTCAAAGTCCAGCTGAGGGCAGTTCACTTCCCGGCATTTTATCTGGGAAATACAGGAGTGTGTTTCCTCCAAGATCTACTAGTTAATCTAAAATCCCAAACTACTTGAACAAATGTATTTTAACCTGAAGTAGTGTAAAGGGTTCTAAAATTTCTCACTCTGCTAGATTACTTCCATTATTATAACTGCTTTAATATATGGTCTAATTATCTTTTGCTGTGTTTGCTACACAGAAAGTGTTTACCATATACTTAATAGAGAAGTCTTCCCACAAACCCACTTTTTGAATAGTTTAGATTTTAGTGTACTGGAAGCCTGACAAAACAAACCAATTGTTTAAAAAAACAAAATAAAAAAGATATAAGAGTTCTCCGTTGTGCACATTGTTACACTGGCTATTGCTAATAAATAATAATGCCATAGACTTCCACCAAAGATCAAGTCATTCAAACATGCCTGATGCTTTTGCAGAAGTCCACAAACAGGAGGTGAAACTATGTCTGGTTTTCTATTTGGATGCTGCTGTCCAAATGCAGATTCCTGAACTGTTCTGTCAGGATTTCAGCCCATCAGACCTCACAGGGACACACACACACGTCTGCATATTGAGCCTTGCTAAGTCAACACTGATGAGTTTAGAAGGAAGCCTCATTTAACCGTTATTGATTCAGAAGACCAAAGTAAAAAAGAGAATGAGAAATAACATAAGTATGCCAGATCTGTACCCATCCTCAAGCCTAGAATTAGGTTTCATTTTCATCTACATAAAACCAAACCAAATCAAAGAGGCTTAGGGTTGCAGTTAATTTCCGTGTTTAAAAAGGAACATTTCACTTGGTGGCAATTTGCTACATCTGATGTTCCAGCAAAACCAGGGTTTAAATAACTTTCTAGCAAGGACAACTTCATTGAGGGTTGTCTACACAGGCTTTGCAAGTGCAAAGTCTGTAGTGACAGGAAATCAGTTGTTCCCCAATTACCTTTTTTTACCCCAGCAACTTCTTGTTATGCTATACACTGAGGAACATTACACACTGTGAGTGTGATAGCCTCCTAAACAGAACCCAGCTACAACATCAATAGGCCTTTTTAACTACAGCAGTATTTTAGTGTCATAGTCAAGGAACTAAAGACACTTCACAGGAACTGACTTGCCAAGTCATACAAGACACCCATACACAGGCTAATATGCCACAGAAAGGTTGAGTTACAGAAGAGTAGAGAGAACCTTTGACACAAAATTAAAGTTAAGAGACTAGAGATTTCAGGAATAAATACTACTGTATGCCCTTGTGATACCACAAAAATAGCTGCAGGGGAGAGAAGAGGGAGAGAGGGAGAGCTCAATTTAGAGATCATTCTGGTAGGAGAGGAGGGACAGATGGGCCAGAGATCATGACAACCTTTCAGGGATGGGTCTTCACATACACAGATTTCCTACAATATATGGATTTCATATGTACATTACCCTTCACCACATACTAATTTTCAAGAGACCTGGTTACATTATAATTGGATGGCAGTAAGGGGATGCGATGTTTGTCTTGTTGCCAGCCTGGTTTCAAGTGCGTGATTTATCAGACTATACCATCTCTCATATATAATCAAGTGAGATCAGGCTACTGCTTGTTAAGCACGTACCAAGATAACCAATGCACCAACACACTGTGTTCTGGCAATGAAATTCTTGGACAGCAAGCTTTGCAGGTCAAGGAACAAAGACTTCTTGACGGTAAGGTCCCCTTATGATACAGACACTTCAGAAAAGAGAACAGTGGCATGTGCAAAGGCTCACCCCAAAGCACACCAATGTTTTCTCACCATCAACTAGACCTTAGCAAGCAACTCTGAAGTCAGCACATGCCAGTCCTGAAGGCCAGGATCCAAATATACACTCAAGCCCCTGGGCATGCCAGCTAGTTTCTCTGCTCCAGCCTTATACAGCCATTAAGGGGTACGTACACTCTACTCCACCTTCCCTAGATCCTCAGAAATTGAGGGGTGGGGACTTACTCAGCTCCACCGCCCAAGACTCCTCTTAACTCTCATCCCAGCCTCACAAGGACCTCATTCCAGCAAGCCGAGCTCCCTGTCCCCAGCGCAGGGCACCCAAACCCAAGCTGTTACCAGAGGGTGCCCGCTGCCGCCCTCAAGCCGCAGCGCCCTATCGATACCAGAGAACATGCCCGCCGGCACACACAGGCCCCAGCACCGCTAAACAGAGCAAGCTCACCGACAGCGCCCCCAGTCCCCCTCCCTCTTTAAACCGGCTCGCTCTACCACCGTCCCAAGCCAGCAGGGAGAAGACATGACGGTAGACAGAGCCGCGAGCCGGGGCCGTGCGGTGCGCAGCCGGTGCGAGGCTCGGCCGCCGGGGCCCCGTCTCGCTCGGGTGCACGGACACCGCGTCGGTCACTCAACCCCAGCTCCTCCCGCCCCAGCCCCGCGCTCCGGTGCTCAGAAGCGCATCCGTGCGGGCTGCTCCCAGCCGTGCCCTTACCCTACCCCACTTGGAAAGGGCGCTCACCCCCCGCGCCGGGCAGCCCTGCCGTCACACCTGCCCGACTCCCCTCGCCGCCCCGCGGGAGAGAAACAGCAGCGGGAAGAAGGGGGCGCACGGCGGTGGGCCCGTCCGCGCCCGCTTACCTGCAGGGGGAAGGTGGCCGCCTTGTTGCCCACGTAGCCGCGGACGACGTGGCTTTGAATAGAGAGCACCCGACACTCACACTCCCGCTCCATGGCTGCACCCGCACCGGGCCGAGCTCAGCGGCGCCGAGAGTAAGGAGCGGGAGGCGGAGCGCGGAGGGCGTCACACGCACGCCCTCCTCTCCCCGCCTGTCACACACACAGAACACTCCCCACCGCGGGCTGAGAGAACGTCAGGCAATAGGCGTGGACGCCTAATGGCCGACTTTGCCGGTCGCTGCTGTGGGGGAGGCAGTCTCCGCGGTGCCGCAGGGCCGCGGGGCACAGAGCCCCAGCGGCGCTCTCACTGCAGGTCCCGCCGCGGCTGCCACACGCACACACGCACGCACACATCTCGTCACGCGTCTCAACGGCCGCCCCTCCCGCACTCGGCGTGCGCCATCCCACAAGCATGGTTAACGCCTCATGCTGCCTGTCCCCTGAGGCAAGCAGGGAGCAGCCTGCCCCTCGCCTTCCCGCGGCACCAGTAGGGCTGTGCCCCTCACCTTGGGGCCCGTGCACCCATCCAGTACCTCAGTGCGGCGTTCGCCTATCCCACAGACGCGCTGCTGCAATGTCACCCAGACCTCCCCAGCACAGGACTCCCCGGGACCGTGGGTACCGCAGGCACTTTGTAGAGGCTCCATGTCTCCACCCAAGCACCATGCAGGGCACCCATGGCTCACAGATGTGGACACCCTTCTTCCAGTCCTGCATGTTATATTGTGCTGTCTCCTGTCCTCACTGCACAGCACCACAGCACCAGGTACCCTAAGCACATTTCCAGTGCCCATAGGTGCATGTTGGTCAGTGCACATAACATTAGCTATCCAGCCTCTGCCACCCATCCTGTGCATTAACCATCATTTGCTGTCCACACTCCATCGTGGCACTAGCCACCTACACCTTCCCCACAAGAGCAGCAAAGAGCAGCACACACATCCCACCTGTGCTTCCCCTTCTCAAGTCTTGAGAAAGTCCTGTGAAGCCATGGATGCCACAAGCAGCCTCACACAACGCCTTGCAGCAGCACAGCAACCCAAGCAGTGAGTGCCCTGCTAGAGCACCACCCTCGCAGTTGGGTTTTGAAGTGAGCACAGCTGTGTGTTATTGACACAAAACACCCCCTTCGGAGGGCTGCCAAAGAGAAAGAAGATGTATGTGTTATCTGGCAAGTGCTACAATACATCAAGACTCTGCTGAGATAGGACTTTCTAACATGTTTGGGAATTTCATCTTCCTCTGGCCATTTGTCATTATTGACCATCACAGGTCCAGTTAAAGATTACAACAAGAAATAACGCCTGATGCCTCTTGTTCTTCTTCATGGATAGCTTTAAACTGATTCTTGGATAATGTCATTATTTCTTAGCAACATGAAATATTATTTTCCTCATCATAAGTAATCTTTTGGAAAATGAGGGACCGTACTGTTCTGTTTTCTGTTGTCACTCCAGTTGCAAAAAACAGGGCTTGTTCTAGACTGGTCTTACTACTATGAGTTTCATCACCTACAAATTCAGGTATTTTCTTGAACTGTCGAAATTGGGGCATCTCCATGGAGTATAGGGCCAGAACAATGAATGATCTGCACCATGTATGCTCCAGCTCCAGCAGCCTGAGAAAGCTGCTGGAGTTATCCTTGTATGAAGGATAACCTTCTTCATACAAGGAGTTTATCTCAAGGGGACACAGGTCTGGATGGCAGGGTAAGCCTGTATCACTTACTACTTAGGTGGTTTACAGGCAAGTATAGACAAAGTCTCCCAGAGTCTCTTGGAAGGAGCATTTCCTATCCCACTTGACAGAGAGAAACGGAGCATCGAAGAGGATTTGATCCTGGTCCACAGTGTGCTGAACTCCATGAATTGTAGAAAGGAGGCTGCTCTGCTGGTAATCAGGCCTTGTAGCTAAGTTAGTGAAGTTTGTGTAGCTGAAGAAGCAAAAAGAGGTAGAAGAGCCTGTAGAAGTACATGGAGTGGGGAAGGGAGTGTATGCAATAAAGTAGACAGCACGTGGTTATCCTTGTTATGGGTGGAGAGCTTGGAAAAGGCTCTGCAGTGCATACATGTGGCTGCTGCACAAAAAATGGACTATTAATTTAAACACTGCTGAACATGAGGGGAGATGAGGGGTGGCCATGAGGGGTGAAGGGTGGTTGTGAGGGGAAATCATGAGGACAGAGGAAGGGCAGCCATGAGGGAAGATCATGAGGGGAAAGGAGGGGTGGCCATGAGGAGAGAGAAGAGGTGGCCATGAGGAGAGATCATGAGGGGAGAGAAGAGGAGGCCATGAGGGAAGACCATGAGGGGAGAGGAAGGGCAGCCACAAGGGAAGACCATGAGAGGAGAGGAAAGGCAGCCATGAGGGGGGAGATCATGAGGGCAGAGGAGGGGTGGCCATGAAGGGAGATTGTGAGGAGAGAGAAAGGGCAGCCATGAGAGGACATGGTGTTGGAAAAGAAGAGGCAGCCATGAGGGGAGACCATAAGGGAAAAGGAGAGATGGCCATCAGGGGTTAGGGGCCATCGTGAGGGCAGATTGTGAGGGGAGGTGTTCAGCCATGAGGGAAGATGGTGACAGGAAAGAGGGGCAGTTATAAGGAGAGATCATGAGGGGAGAGCATGGGCATCCATGGGATGTGAAGGGTGGCCATGAGGGGTGGGAGGCAGTCATGAGGGGAGATCATGAGGGGAGATCATAAGGGGAGAGCAGAGGCAGCCATGGGGTGTGAGAGGCAACCATAGAGGGTAGAGATGGCAGCTACACAGTGTGGGCCACTATGGGGGGCAGATGAGGGGTGACTGCAAGTGGAGATCATGAGGGTCAGCCATAAGGGGAGATCTTGAGGAGAGATCATTTTGCTGTTAGTGACATGGTTTAGTGGTGGGCTTGGCAGTCCTGTGTTAACACTTGGACTTGGTGATCTTAAAGGTCTTTTTCAACCTAGCTGATTCTATGATTCTATGATTTACAGCTGTTCTATCTCAAAACTGCCCGAGCATGTCTGACAATCTCAATGGAGCAGGTTCTTCCCCCAAGGAAAGCACACCTCTTACATTTATCAATGCCTGCCCTTTGGTTTTGTACAACCACTACTCCTGCACCTAGTGGACCACATAGGCAAAGCAAGGATAGGCTCAAGGAGGTTTCACATTGCAGGGCACAGCTGATACCAGACTGTTTCTACACCTGAGTGAGGAAACTACAGCATAGGTAGCAATCATAGAATCATAGAACCATTTAGGTTGAAATCAATGATCTTGAGTCCAGCTGCTTACCTAGCACTGCCAAGTCTGCCACCAAACCATGTCTCTAATGACCACATCTACACGCCTTTTAAATACCTACAGGGATGATGACTCAAGCACTTCCCTGGGTAGCCTGTTCCAATGTTTGACAACCCTTCTGGTGAAGATATGTTTCCTAAAATCCAGTCTTAAACCTCCTCTGGCACATCTTCAAGCTGTTTCCTCTTGTCCTAGTGCTTGTTACCTGGGAGAAGAGACCAGCACCCACCTCAGTACAACCTTCTTCCAGGTAGTTGTAGAGAGCAGTAAGGTCTGTGAGAGCGACAGTGCTGAGGCCGTTTGCAGGAAGGCAGGGAGGGTGCAAATACATCACTCTGCTTTTCCTTGCAGGTGCTGGGAGCGAAAGACTATTCATTACAGAGGAACACATGCTGCTTTTCCAAGCAAGTGGAGAAACCCGTTCTATGCAGGATTGCTACCTTCTACCTAATATACTGAAAGGTCCAACAAAGGCAAGTACTGCTAGCAATCTTAATGCTTTCCCAAGAGGAACACCTGAAACCTCCCTTTATGCTCCAAGCTGTAAAAACTGCAGTCTTTTTCATGGATTAAGGAGTAGAACCTGCATACATGGTCAAAAGTAAACAAGGGGGTGACTCAACAGTATTGAGCCCCAACGTTTTTCAGAATATGGGGGAATGTATATGTCTACACATTAAAAAGTTGCCACAAGGAAAACAAAGGCCAGAAAACAATTCTCCTTCCCTTCCAGAAAGCAGCTCATCTAAATGTGAGCACCAGTTTCTGAGCGGTGTTTTTTTTACAGACTTTGCCCAATTTATTCTTTAAGAAGTCAGGCCCCTGCCTCATAAAAAAAAGTTTGTATCTCAGAAGTGAAACTAGACTTCAGAGTCATCATGCATTCTGTTATGCTATCCTTCTCAAGCCTGTTCTGTTTGGAAAAAAAAACCCAAAACAAAACAAAAACTTTACTAAGTTACTAGGACTATTCGAAGAGCAAATAACCATTCAGTGTGTGACAGAGGACTTCATGAGGAAAAGAAAAAAGTTTCTTCCACAAATGTAACTTGTTCCTCCTATGCTCTCCTTCTACAACTCTCCTAAATCCTTCTCACATCTCCCCCACTTCTCTGCTCAGCCTGTCATTGGACCAAAAAGCAATACATGCCATGGCAGACTGGAGGCATTAATACACATGACAGTTAGCCAGCCAGCAATTCAGAAGATACACATCTTTGTGTACCTTCTTGCTCCTGAGCAGACAGGATAAACATCTTTATGGGCTATTTGTTGCTTGGGCTGCCTGCCTTCCAAGGTCTATGTTGTTACCCTTTGGAATTCCAGCTTACTGTGCATGAAGAAATCATAAGATTACAGTGAATAACAAGCTTAATATGGGTCAACAATGTCACAATATTGTAAAAAAGGTAATCTTCCTTTGGACTGCATAGACAACAATATAGTCTGCAAGACATATGAAGTAATCCTTGTGGCATATTCAGCACTGGTAGGGTCTTTGGCAGTACTGCCAAGTTTTTGGAATGGCATTTTATTTGAAATGAAACAATGGAACACTGCGAGAGGCCGTAAGAAGGATCCAAAGCTGAGGACACACAACTAAGGAGGAAATGTTTTCTTTAGCTTAATGAAAGCTCCTCTCTAAGAAAAGCCTAAGAATACATATAACACAGAGCTATGAAGGAGCAGAAGGGAATAAACTAATGTCCATAATGAAGGGCTTACCTCCATTATGGTAACATAGGAAGAGACTGCTTTGGAAGATTGATAAGTTATCTTCAGTTTCTTTGTTTTTCATAACTAGTGGAAGACATATTTTTATAAATATTGATACCTATATTTAAGTTTGTCTTGGAAAGTGGGACAGACTGCATTAACTACCAACATCTTGTGAAGTTCAGATTTTCTATATAAGCACAACAGGAAAGGTATGAGGCTGCCAAGAATACGGCACACTCAACTTGATGAAAGATGCATAGAGAGACCATCTTAAATCAGATTGTGTAAACTGTATATGGATTCTCTAAATCATCATAGGCATTGACAGAAAATAAAAGGTCAGGGTCACATAAAAGTCATATCAATAGCGTCTCCTTTTCTCAACAGCTCTTCAAGGCAGCAGAATTGGACCAACAGAGAGCAATAATTGTGCATTCCCTAACCAGAAGACCATCTGTATTTGAGATACTGATTTTTACTGGTCAGTTGAATGTTTGCTAAGACAGATTGTAAAGTATCAATTTATGTTTGTAATAGTAATAATAAAGTATTAGCAGCATTTGATGTAGGAGGGGCTGTTATTCTTGTTTCACACCAAATTTTCACTTGGGCTGTATTAAAATGATAAACATTGTCAGGAATTATCAAAAATGGCAGAGAAGGGGCCATTTGCTCAGCAGAAGCAAGCATATCATTGGAAACTGATCTTGTCGTCAAAGCTGTTATACATGGAAGAACTAGACAGGCCATTCTAAACCCTTTGACAGACAGGTGGGCGGCTGTCTCTAGCACAAAAAGGGACTCATCAGTGCTATTTCTCCAAAACCTAGCATAGAACAGAACTGCAAACTAGCAAGGTTGACATGCTCTCAGCTTGAGTGAAAAAACAGCCTGCAGAGAAATTGTTGGACTTAAATCCATACTGACTGCGCTAGCAATTATCCATGCAGAGCCAGTACTCATAGGTGCCCCAGCTTCTTTAAACAGAATGGAAAGAAACAGTTCTCATAATGGGCAGTAAAAAATGAAAGTGGTACATGTAATTCTTTGCTCCAGGCCCAGTTATGCAAACTGTTGCTGCTGCCTTCTGTTATTGCCTTTGAAACTTGCAGAATAAGGACCTATATATTTATTATATTTATATATTAAGAGATTATATGATCAGAAGAGTAACAGTGGGTTATCCGTTCTTTTCACCTTTAACTTGAACCTGTTCTCTCTCAACAACTTGCCGAAACGCTATATTCTGAGCATTTTTGCAAAACAGGACCTCAGGGAGGAGATTATGCAGCATATCAGCCTTCAAATATCAGGGCTGGTCTTGCAACCCTCCTGTCAGTTGTTTTATTAAAGTAAATGGAACTGCTGCTATGCAAGGGGCCAGGTGTCAAGTTAAGATACAGGCCAGCGATAATGAAGTTCTTTTTAGGATGCTGTATCACTGTCACAAGTTGTTACAGTTAAACAGCACTGTATTGCGTGGCAGTCTTGATCCTCATCTCCTTGAGGAACCTAAAAACACAGCTCTCTAAAAAAATGCAAGACCACTTTGCCGTGAAATTCTAAGCTAAAACACCCCTTACACTGGTACAATTCCCAGTAATTGTACACAAATATTTTGGCTGGCGCTGATGCCTGCCCATTTTGGTTCCAGCGTGCATTTAACAAAATGGTTGAAGTTGATGAAAAGGAAGCAGAAGGCAGCCTTTGGTAGGCTAAGGGAGCTGCAGTGCTTAGGATCACATTGCAGTTTCATCCTGAATGCTAATGCTTGCACGCTCAGCATCCAGTCCTGTTGCACTTAGTGGCTGCTGCCTAATATTGGAGAACCTCTTTATTATCAGGAGTTTAATCCCACTTACCCTTTTTTATCCTTGAATAACCATTCACCAGCATTAAAAAGGCAGCAGAGCCTTTACCAACCAATGTGTTTTGAGCAGCGGACCGAGCCTCTGGCAAACAAAGAGATAGGAGATGCAAGCAGTTACAGTGCAATGTAGTATGACATGGCATGTGATCATGATAACAGCCTTGGAGAAATGCATACAAATATTTTCATTTTGGTTGTGCTTCATTTTTAAGGCACTTGGGGGGAAAGAGTGAAGAAATCTGTGTTACTTTGTTGCTTTTAGTATTCTGACTTCATAGACATTTCTGTGTCTGCTTTTTAATATTTAACCTTGAAAACTGTTTGATAGAGATTTTGGATCAGAAATGCCACACAATGTGTATTTGTTTTATAAACTGTGGTAAGAGCTGGAAAAGAACAAGGACTTTCCTGGCATTGGGAATAAACCTCTCAGTCACGAACTGCATCTCTCAGCAGTTTGTCCTGTGCATGTCTTGCATCACATGCTGTTGTCTTGCAGCCATGAGTCACTTGCTTCAGCTCCCACTGCTGAGGGATATAGCCTGGCAAACCTACACAGGTTATTCCCCGGGGAAATGTGCACACTAAGCAGTGGGAAGTCAGGCCACTGCTGTGCTTGCAACAGAACAGATTTGCATTTGAGTTCAAGCTGCAGGGTGTACATGCTAAGTTGTCTAATACCACATCTATTTCTAGTCCTGTTACCTGGGTAATGTTCTTTTCCTTCAGCGGTTACAAAAAGATTTTCTACTTTAAATTAACGTTTAAACATCTGCATGAAATACAGTAAGTTAGGAGCAAACTACGTAATTTTTCCAGTTAGCATGATTTCATAATTAACAAAGTAGTGATAATGGAGGACAGATTTCGGGAGTCTGAAAGATATTAGTTCTGTTCCAGGCTGGAAATTCCTTTTTGATTTGTTTTTGCTTTTGTCTGTGTTATTAGGGGATAATTCTTTCCACTATTTGTAGTTTTGACCATTGGGACTAGTAGCAACAGCTAACCTATGTGGTTCTGAAGGTCTCCTGATTGTTCCTTCTTATTACAAAAATACAGGATGAAATTAGCAGACATTAATGGGACCAGGATTTCATACCAAACTTTCATCGGGAATTTCAGAGTGATCCAACGTTTACTAGATTTAGCAGTTCCTAGTACTTTATTGGTCCAGCACCCATAAGTACCTAAAAAAGAAATTAAAAAAAAAGAGAAAAAAGAGAAGCCTGAGCACTGCCCCGCTCCTCTCTCCAGAACTGCAATTCATGCAAATAGCTAAAGTTACAAAAATTCAGTGGAACATTAATCATTAGCTTCCAGTCTTGGAACATGAATTATGAACAATTCTTTTCTGGAACCCAGCTCAAGATCCTCTCAGCAAATAGCAGCAATTAAAAGGTAGCCCCCCAAAACTCCATCAAATGTAAAAGGCATAAAATGAGAACCTATGGCTACAGACTGTTAGAATAACATGACTAATGCAATTGTGTGCAAGCCACAGAATCTGGATTCGGGCTTCTGAAAAGTGAGAGCCAGAAAACAGAATGTTGTTTTGGACTCATTTCTGTCTCTCACCTAAGTGAAAGCAAGATGCTTCATACAAGATTATTTCTTATGAGGATCTTATATCTTCCTAAAATCGGTATTCTGAGATTGAAGGAGAAAAGAGAGAAGTTTTTACATAAAACTTAACTATCACAAGATAGTGAAAAACATCCAGCAAGATATTGGTAGGTTTTATAGCAAAGGACTTTCTCCAGGACAACCAACAACCTTTAAATAAGCTAAACTGATACAGAAAGGATATGAAGATTGCATGAGATAAATAGTCAAAACCTAAAAGTTGCCATCTGGTCCTGGCAGATAAGTGAGCCACTTATCAGCAGCGATAGTAAGTTCTTTGGCCAGTTAACATCATTATCTACAGCTGGTTAGAAATAAGCAGTAAAAATGCCAGCATCATATGCAAGTCCTGAACAGTATCAATTGCGAACTCCTGTGCCTGGCTTTACAACGCAATACAATACCTCCTACTCTTGACAAGCAACTGTGTTGGAGTTCAGGCCTTCAATGGCCAATTTTGCAGCTTGTGAACATCAAACAGTAATTTCTTCCCCTCTGGCCGTAAAGGGCTCCTGAGTGGATTTCTAAGGAAGAAACAGTGGGCATTTTCTGCTATCTGTCACTATCTGAAGGCAGTGCAGACCTCATGAATAATTCCTGTTCTTCCTTTCAAAGGGATTAATGACAAGGAAAGACTAGAGAGTTTCTTTTCAGAAACAAAATTATGCTGTGGTAATACTCTGCAGAGGCAAGTATGTGTTAGTGGATTATGCAAGTGTTTACAGTTTCAGCCTTCATTTTATAGCAGGTGTCTCCCAGATGTTTACCATAGTAGCAAAGCCTACAAAAACACAGGTCAAAACTGGAATGAGATCTGCTCCCTCAACTGACTGTGGAATTCACTTCCCTGGAAATCCTAACTCTGGCACTTCCACGTATTTCACAAATGTGTCTCAGAGAAGTAGGATTTAATCAAGGATTCTCTCCACATTTCCCCCCAGTTTGTAAAGAGCAAAATTTCCTCTCAGATATTTTATTGTATTCTCCTCTGAGCAAAATCACAGAGAAGGGTCCATGCCGAAGCCTGACCAAACTTCATTAAACTAAAGCTTTCAACAGCAGAAGGAGATTCTAAGAAATCATAAAACCAGAAATCTTACTGGATTTCAAGGAAGAGTCTAGCCATTTTGCCATGAAGATCTTGAACTCCAGTTTCAGTCTTTTTCCCTTGTTTTAATTCATTGTCTTGCTGACCTTGTATGCATATTTTTGTGCTGAGTATTACATTCACCATCATGTTAGTCTTGTTAGACTTCAGGGAAGGTGGACCATAGAGACAGTGATGGCAGCTTTTCAGCAACAAACGTTGCAGGAATGCAAAGAGTAAAGATTTCCAAGACTGCGGAACTTGTACCCACAGTCAAAATCACACAGTGAGCAGAATTCAAACCTCCCAGGGCTTTACTTTGATTATGCAAGACAAATACCTGAAAGAGAAATGTAAATAAGGTACAGTTTCTCCTAGGAACTGTGTAACAGCACTGGGTTACACATTCTATGTGGAGCCTTGTGCTGAAGCCATTGGAGTTATTTTGAAACAGCTCTCAACTTGATGAGTGTCTGCTGCTGCTGAATTCAAAACAATGTGGTATTTCAGAAGAACAACATACAAATCCTAAACAAATGACGTTACTGATAAGTGTTCTTCTCTGTTAACTCTCGAAAAGGAGTTAACACACAGCTAACTCTAAGAAGGATTTAAAGTTCCTTTTCTGGCTGGCATGCATACAGAAATCCTTCTCTTACCTGAGTGGAAACACATAATCTTGTACGCAGTCATTAAAGATGCCTGATTACAGCAGACTGGTCCAATATGCTGAAGTTACTTTAGAGATCACAGAATGGTCACGTTAATAATTTTATCTGTCAAAAATATATTCTTTAAAGTAACAAAATCCATACACTTTTTGTTTTTTCCCAGAAAGGGTTTCTATGGTTCAACCTTCAGTTCTGCAACAGATCATATTGTGAAAGAGGCACTACATTTCTCCTTGATTTGCAAGGTGAAAATAAAATGTAAAATGTGCTTATGTTACCTTGCAGACTGTTGTGTAGACAGATATTTTCTGCTTTCTTGGAAACTCCAGCCAGTATGGATCACTGAAAAGGCAATCTAGGTCCAACATGCTTGCATGGAGCTCATGAAGAAGCTCATGGGGCACCAGATCTTGGTGATCCCCTGGAGTTGAGGGCAGGCACTACAGGTTTTGCTGTGCAGCATTCTATCAAGAGTGAGTAAGGTCCTAAGATGGCATGAAGGTGGCTTAAAGTACAGCAGGAAGCAGTATCTTGCTCCCATGACTGAACTACAAATGGTGATTTCCACCTGACAGCATGTATAATAAAAGCACATGCAGCACCTAGTTTAGTTTAATTTAGTATGCTTTCACTTTTTTTAGTATTTCCTTCAATGCTGTCAACATATACTACCACCTAGAAACAGAATCAGTCACAGAATGGTTTGGGTTGGAAGGGACCTTGAAGACCATCTAGTTCCAACCCCTCTGTCATGGGCAGGGACTTAGATGTGTGAATTATTTTAAAGATGTAGCAAGAACGTCACTTTTACAGAATTTTGTTCTGAAGGAAATCTATTTTCATTTTACCTGAGGATTTAAGTTTTAACTTTACTAGTGCCACTGCTGTGGATAGGTCACTTTTCTTTGTCTGAGTAAAGCTGGGGTTTTTTGTATTTCTGAAAATTCTGTGCCTGTCAGGAAAACATGATTCATTTTTTTAATTGAGCCTGTGTAGTTTCAGGGCCTGTCAGTACCCGAGATGGAGACGCAACACTCCATGCAGGATTCCTGTACATATGTAACTCCATACGGCGTGCTGCTGCTAACAAATGAGCAAACAGCTTTCAGAGTGTCCACCTCTTGCCTACTTTGGCATCTGCACAATTATGCTTTTGAAGTAGACATCTTGCCACATTATCAATTCCATTACCAATTTTAATTGTGAAGGAATGACAGCGTGTGATCTACTTGTTTCTGCTGAGCAATCTTTCAGCGGCTGGTATCTATCTATGGCCCAATTACAAAAGTAAGAAGCTCAAGGTATAAGAACAGGTATATCCTACCACAACCCTACTCATTTCTGATGTGTCTGAGTCTCCATCAGTTTTAGTTATTTATAGAAAAAAATTAAAAAAAAGAGAGAGCATGTGCATGCATGCAAGAACAACTTCCTTTGTACTTTCAGGTGTCCCTCCACAATGGTACCCTCCCATCTCCCACCCCCCAAATTTACAGATTTACCAAAAATACAATGTCCACAAAAAAAGATGGTTTATTGGACTAGACCAAATGGTGTAATGCTTCACAGCACCACACTGTGCTGCTTGTACTAACAATGCCGTTGCAGAGGTGCGTAAAATGACACATGGATTTTTTTTTTCTGCCTGTAAGTCTAAGCACAGGAAAAAAAATGACAAAAAGGGTATTTGTTGCTTTCCAAGTGACAACAGCTTTGACAGACTATAAAAGACCCTGCATACCCAATAATTTAATTATAATGTCAACTTTTTGCCTTGATTTATTCATTTTAAGAGATTAGTAAGTACAAAGTTGATCAGATTCGTAACAAAAATGTAGAGACAATCATTACAAAATACTGTTTTTTAAAGGGTATGCCATGCTGACTTTGACTCAAAGCATGATTGGCAGCTCTAGAGTTGGAATAACACTATGAAAAAACCTATGATGCAACATCAAACAGGTCAGATCGTTTTTCTTTTCTCTTTTCCTATCGGTACATTCTCTCCTTACAGTACCATCGTGCCTGTGCAGTGAATATCGCGATGTTACATTCCTTTCTCCTTTTTTTTCCTTTTTATCTTCGATGTTTATTGGAATTGTCACTACCAAATACTTTAGGTAACGTATTAAATTTAACCCAACAACTGATTAACCCAACAAAGATTAAAATGCATTGACGTTGCTTGGGTTTTGTTTGTAAAGTTGTCCTGAATGAAATTCCAGACACCACTGAAGACAATACACACTACATATGTATATTTACAAAACATCCCACCAGTTTCATGGCACAGATGGATTATGAATGAATCCCAATAAGCAATCACATCACAAAAATTTGAAATAAAAACCTGACTGCTGTTTCTGTCCTCTCCATTTAGCACTGTGGGTAACAAAATAATTGGACAAGCAACAGGTTTAATGGATCCACAATCAACAGAAAAAGATCCAGACAACCATTTAAATACATTTTCATAATAACTTATATGCATTAAAACCAAAACCAAACCCCAATGCGTCCTGATCCTGGATTTTAATGTGCACACCAGATCCACCTCCTGATTGCAACTGTACCCTTGGAATAACGTGGCATCTTCAACCTATGGCATTAACAACCATGCGTATACAAATGCTTGTATGCATATTCCACAAGAGACTTCTCACCCACAGTACAAAATAAACATTACAACATATTGAACAGTCTTTGTGAAATCCTACTTACCATTGCCTTGTCAAAGAAATCCATTATGCTAATATACAATGAGATATTTTAAAAACATAAATGAACAATAATTGCTCAAACAGCAAGTATTATTAATTTTATCAGATGTATTCTCCAGAGTTCTTTACTGATCAATCAAACCAATACAAACTAAAACAAAATCAAGTGAAATTCAGTCCTTCACTTTAAATGAGAGAAGACAAGAGCAAAATGAGTTTCTGGTGGTACCACAAACCATGGACCATTGAAAAAGTAGTGCAAGAACTGGCACAGATTACAACTGAGCAATTGAGACCAACCTGCAATCTGTAAGTACATGGGTGTTTTAAGAAATTCCAGATGAGCTACAAAAACGCAGTTTTAATCCAGTTGTTTATGAGGAGTAATCTCGCAGAGGACAGTCAGCGTCAAAGACCAGTAAAAAGTAGTGCTAAAGTATGTGAATATATTGTGTCACAAAATTTACTTTTGCTGGCTGAAGCAGCTAAATGTTCACCAGTTATTGGAAGACATGATAACGAAGCAGGCCTACCCTGTCTCTTACAGGGTCACAGAAATAACTGGTGAGAAGCTTTATGAATAGCTTTGCTCTGTCACTAGGCTGTGCTTTGAAGCTGAGCTGTAACATAGAGATCTGCTGCAAAGCCTTTGCTTCATTCACAAAAACAAAACTTCCAAATAAAGATTTTAAATTTTTCAGTGGTATCAAAAATGTTTTTAGTTGCATTTGCTCTCTCTTTCCTCACAGTTCCCCCTCAGAATACATTAATGGTCTCTCACAGAAAACCACCTCATTCTTTACCAAAGAAGCAAAGAAAAAACAAAGCATGCACTGTAGTAATAAAATATCAAAAAAAACCCCTAACACAAGGAAATGCTGCAGAAAGAATTATTCTGGTTCTACATCAAAACCAAAACCAAGCTGCCCAGGCTGTAAAGTTTTACCCTGTACTGAGAGACATCGAAGCTTTTAGAGATGTCTGTCCAAACAAAAGACGCACTACACTAACCTAGATGACTTCAGTACAATCAGAGGTTCATTCACTGAATGAGATCTGAGTTCTGGTAACACATGGTAACACCAGCTGGTGAAGTAGAAAATTAGGAGTCTTGCCAGACCTTCAGGAAAGACAGCAGTGGGAGTGTGGGAAGACCTGGAAATAACAAAGATTTCTCCTGTATGAGAGTTTTACTCTGGTTACAGTAAAAAGGAGCCAGCTTACAATATGTCAAGTGTAAGCCAGCTCTGGCACTTGTGTTAC
Organism: Psittacus erithacus; assembly: GCA_009867235.2. Lineage (NCBI taxonomy): Eukaryota > Metazoa > Chordata > Aves > Psittaciformes > Psittacidae > Psittacus > Psittacus erithacus. Next base: position 124,142 of record WYDI02029405.1, on the reverse strand, counting down.
TGAAAATAATGTGGCGATTGTTCCCTATGCAGCAGGCAACCAGCTGCGAAGGTTTATTTACAACAGTGACCACTTGAGCAGCAAGGGATTTCTTATCCTAGGGAAGGGAAAGCTTACTTACTATATGTAAAGCTCCCAAATCCAACTGTTATTAAACAGAGACTTGAGGTAATCACTACTTCCGGAAGAAGAATTAACAGGATGCCAAGGGCAACACATGGAAAATGGTGGGGCAAAATTTTAAAATACATGAGTAGGTGTAAAATTACATTGTCTTTTTCCCTCTTCAACCCATCCAATGAAAGACAATTTAATAGCAGGAAGTGCAAGTTTTCTTAGACTGGCTGAAAAAAACCCATCACTGGAACAATCAAACCCTGAACATTCCTTAATTAAATGAACAAGTCTCTTGGAAATTATATGGGCAGAGACCATACTTTTCGTAGACCAAACCTGAGCAGAGACTGGGTTTTGTTTCTTTTCTGTAAGTAGACAAACAAGTATTTCAAGATACAGCTGAAGTGGTGTCAAAATAGCAATGACCCAGGTCACAATCAGAATTTTGTATACACAATCTGTATTAACTTAAAAAAATAAAGAAGTTCAAAATACTTCCAGAGAACATTCAAGGTTAGCAAAACACCCTGTACAAAAGTAGGCCACATCTGTTAGTCTAAAATAAATCCATAGCAGTTGGTCTTTTCTTAGCTGATACAGTAAATGGTTTCTTCACTTGAAGCTCTCCTGCTGGAGTGCCTGCAGGTGACTTCAGCACCCCGTGACGGGGTTTCTGTTCAGGATTGAAAGCCACACGGGAGGGTCCTTCTGGGCTCACTAATATGCTTTTGTCAGTCTTTTTAAATTCTGTTGAAAAACAAGCAACAAGTTAAAAGAAATACAACTCCTGGAATAACTGGGCCCATCAATCAAAGTGGAACTGCCCAACCCTGTAAGTCTGCTTGAGATCCTCATGTCCATCAATAAGGATCAGAAGCCTAAGACAGCCACAAAAGTGGAGAGATGGCGGTGAAGTACACCTCTTAGCAGACTGCCTTTGAGAACAGGGTCTGTTGCAATCCACAAAGAGGCTGTGAACCATTCCCCATGGTTTCAGACCACTGGAGCGTCTGGGCCTACTCTTCAGAAACAAGTGCTACAGCTATCTTGAAGAACACCGCACTTGAGTTTAAAAGATTACAATGGATAAGAAGTATTTCTTCTCTAACTGCTAAATAGCACTGCTCTACAGATTCTTGGTTATCCCCTTTCTGCTGGCAGACAGGCACTTTTTAATTTGTGCAGCTATGTTATATTAATATAAAGACATCTAAACACACTGCTCTCCATATGAACTTGGCCGATAGCATACCTTAGAAAGTTAAAAGAAAAATAGCTAAATGAATACATGGCATAAACTTTTATGCTATTGAGCAAGACATTTATTTAACAGGGAAGACAATTCTGCTTACATGTGGGATCCAGACAAGAAGTGACTTTATCTACTCATTGCCTTTAATAAACCACAGGCAGCCAAGACAAAACTGAAACTTTGCTATTACACAGCCTGAGCTTATCAGCATATCAGAACCATTGTCCTGGGAAACAGAAGTAAGCAATTAAGACTGTGAAGTGCATGTGTTTCCCTAAGAGGAGCTCTGCAGAACAGGCAGCTCAAGTAGATGAGTCTATTGCTCTGCTGCAGTTTTCTATCCCTGTTTTCTACAAGTCTATAATGCAGCACCCTGGAATCACACCCAGTCTAGTTGTTCGGCCAAATGTCCTCACCTTACCATCTCCTCTGGACAGCAACTGAAGGATGATTTATAAACTGTATACAAATATGGAGACAAAAAAGGATCAGAATCATCCTGTTCTAGAGAGGTGAGGAATATAGCTGTGTATGAGTGCATACAGCTTCCCCCTTCATCAGCTACAAGAGAGACTGTGGAGACACACAGATGTGTTAGACTCACCAGCAGTCATGTTCTTATTCAAGCCAAATGTGACTCTTTTGGAGCTGGATGACTGCAGCTTGTTCAGCTGTAAAGCAAAATACAGACATGAAAGAAGATGATTACCTGCACCCTAACAAAACCAATGCAAAGCAGCCTACACTTCCTTCATTTTATTTAAAACTCCCCCAGTCATCTAGCACTGACCCTGCTAAGACAGCATTGCTTTTCTAGCCAAAAACAAACATATTCCATTTATAGAGAAATCACATACTCTCCCTAATGTCATAACATGATTCAACAACATGAAGATACATGTGTATTAAATACACTGGCCCCACTGCACAAGCGCAAAGAGGGATTGAAAAGATATTATGTGTTTAAAAGGTTTAGAAAAGAGGGCAGTATTTTGAAGTACTGTTGCCAGCTGTAGGAAAATAACCAAAATTGGGGAAAATGAGGAAATATGGCTTTGCAAAGTTCAGCTCAAAGGCTGCAATATT
>WYDI02029405.1:0-121587 GCA_009867235.2 Psittacus erithacus | reverse complement strand
CTGCCCATGGCAGGGGGGTTGGAACTAGATGATCTTAAGGTCCTTTCCAACCCTAACTATTCTATGATTCTATGATACAACTGAAGTACTTTCACAGATATATTACAGTGAAAAGTCTAATTTTGCTGAGAAATATTTATGCTGTAGCAGAATTGCCAACATGAAGTCTTCTGTGACTTGAGACTGAAAATTAACCCCACTTGATTAAAACAGTACCTCACAGATTCATTTTGTTACCTTTCTAAACCTTTGAAATACATTTATACCAATTTGCAAGTTCCAGCCATGACAGCCTGAAGCTTTTTGTTTAAATAAGAGTCTCACATACTCACATGACTCTAGGAGCTGGGACTTTAAGGAAGCTATCCATTATAAAATCACAAGATGTAGTCACACTGTTTTGAAAAAAGTGTGTGAAATGATGATTTCCACATAATTTCTCTGAAACCATTTTTTTGCACCAGTGCATTTTACACTAAACAATTCAAACTGTATTCTGCACAATGTATGTGTAGTTCTGAGAATCTGCATTTGCCAAAGACTTCATATAACTCTAGAGTTAATACTAACCTATAAGAAACCGTCTCTTTGAATTTGAAAATAAAATAGATTTATTCTCCATTCTGCTGCTACATGCTGCTTCTCTCCAGCAATCCACAGCTACCACGGATTACAGAATAAAACGATTCAGATTAAAAAAAATTGTAGAGCTCCCTTGTTAAATGTTAATCATTCAGCTCTGGGAACAGGAATACTTACTGAAAAATATATTTCTTTGATGTTTAGTTTGAATTGCATTCTGCCTGAATGTGTCAAGAGGAGCTAATTTCAAATCTAGCAAGTAATATGGAAGCAAACCACACTGCTGCAGACAAAGCAAGCAGTTTCTGCAAGCTGCTAGACTAATCACATTAGAATTTGATTCAATCACCTCAGAAATTTACTTTCTGTGTTGAAAAGAAGTTCTACATTTGGTAAAAGATGGCTACATTGCTGTCTAGTACACAGCCCTGCCAACACAGCCTATGCACTTGACTTTTGATTATTAACACATGCCACAAAATGCCCAAACACTTAAGATGAAGCTGCAAAAGGGAACATTTAATACCTGAATTACCTGTCCCCCTTCTAGAAAGATGCAATAGAAAGAGAGTCCTCTGCTCCATTTCAAGCTGTCTCCTAATGCATGGAATAGGTACATTGCTACAGTGCTATTATTTTGCACAAGCTCCTGGAATAAACACATTCCCTGATTTAGAGAGTCAAACAGCTCAGAGTCTAAATAATTTATTCCTGGAATAAAGGATGACTTTATTTTATAGGAATTTTATATTATGAAGGAAACTAGAAATTACACTCACACTGGTACCACTGGGTGGTTTGTTATCTATATTTAACTTAGAGCTCATATTAGTCCTTCATCTTTGCAGTACTGTGATACCTGGAAGCCCCCAGTAAAGAATGTTATGCACTTCTCCTCATGGATTGTTCCCCATCCTCAGCAGAAAGACCCTCTCCTAAATGTTTTCCAACTGTCCTCACAAATAAGCCCAACCAAAAGTGAGGAGGATCAAAAAAACCCCCAAAACAACAAAACCAAACCTTGCAACCAGGAACATCTATTTTTTCTCTGTTTCATTATGCAGCTCCAGATTCCATGTTCTCCAAAAGTCCCTTTACGGTTATTCTTATGACTGTGTGACCAATTTGTAACATCAGCTCAACAGCTATCTCAGTGTCATTAAAAATCCTGGACTTTGTGACACTTTTCTTGCTTGGGACTCTTCCATTTTCTTCTTCCAAAATGCCTCTCCTTCTCATTATAAAGCTTTTTGTTCCAAGTGACACTACATGGGCAGTTTTGTCAAAATTCTTCTGCAGTAGTCAATGCATAGGCATTTCTAAGTAACAGAGTTAGATGCCGAGCAGAAACAAAATGTCAGGTGCCAGCACACCTGAATACTGAGGAATTATGTAACTGGACCTGGCTTTAGTAGCTACCTCCTGCAATTAAGAGTGCCTGGTGTAATAACTTGGTCTACCAGCATAAAGCCAATGCTATGGATCATTTACCTAGAAAGAATGAAAATTACTACCCTGCTGCCCACTCCACCAAGTTTGCCACTTAGGAAAACATGGTTATTCTATTTAGTCATACCAGGTAAGGAAGGCACTAGCAGCAAGGAACAGCAGAGAACTACTAAGAAAAATACACTGTACATTTGTCATTACCACTTTGCTTTATGTCCCTGTTGTTCCCTTTCTGATTTCTGAAGACCTCTCTTTCAGATATGCAGTGGTCTTGCTTAAGTGTATCTCACTTTTGTTTTGTGATCACAGATTTTAGAGGGTTTCCCCTCCTCCTCCTCTTTTTGTTATGTTTTCTTTTGAGTTTTTATTCTAAAACATTCCGACTGAGCCTGACAAGGACCGACTTCCTGGCAACTCTGCTTGAGAGGCAGGTTCCTGCCAGAGAGACATGATATCAGGAAGCAGAACTGTGGAGAGTTAATGTGAAAAAGCATCCTAGGAGCCCCTCCATGTATCTAATTTATTTTTAGGAAAGTAGGGAGGGGTGGGAGACAGGCAGAATGCTGTGCAAATCCCTACTGCTGCTGCTTTTTAGATACTATTAACACTGTTTTTATTGTTTGAAAAACATTCTCTATTTCTAGTTCCATTGACCTCTAGAAAATTGTTTAGAAAGTCACTGCTTATATGCCTGGATGTAATGCATATGAAGAAGAGTAAGGGATAGGAAAATAGTTTCAAAGGTTCTGTCACCAACTCTATATTTTACTGCTTGGGATTAAAAGCATGAGCAGCAAAGGAAAAACGCTTCCAAGTAAAGTTATAATTAGCTACAGGGTCTCCATTAAGAATGGAGAGGGATACTAAAGAAGTGGCATAGCACCAAGTAGCATAGCAGAGATAAGGCAGATGAGGTCTCAATTTTTTTTTACAGCTTCCTATACATAGAATCATAGAATGGTTTGGGTTGGAAAGGACCTTAAGATCATCTAGCTCCAACCCCTCTGCCGTGGGCAGGGAGGCCTCACACTAGACTATCCCTGCAACCATACAGGGATTTTATCCGTGTATACATCTATAAACTTTTCCTTAATTATCTCACAGCCATTTCTAACCTGTTTGATGCACTGACAAGGGGACTGGGAAATGCGAGCACTGAAAAATGTTTTGAATTTAATGATATTCTAGTGATAAGCATTATTATGATGCTGAAGAGTTTAATAGATTAATTTACAAGTCTTTTTGGGGTTTGTTTTGGTTTTTTTTTAATCAGTGGCATATAAGGAATTGTGTCCAGCTTGGAAATTCTCCAACATAAAAGTGCCTCGCAGATCTTGGAGACAAACTTTCTGTAAACATTGCCTTGATGTTCTAACAGGGATTGTGCATCTTACATCATCTTAATAAGAACTCTTGTTTTTCACTCTAAATACCTCGTACTTTCTTTAATAAGAACTCTTGTTTTTCACTCTAAATACCTCGTGCTTTCTTTAATAAGAATAAGGACGCCTTAATTTTCTGCTGCTTGGACAGACGTTCAGCAGCTGCTGACCTCTTTAACCAATAAAGAGGACAGTAACTGCCATTAATATATGAGCCCTAACATGTGCAGTGGGTTAGTTTCAGATAGGTTCCTCTTCTCCACCCTTCACGAAAAGAATTTGGCAAACACAACCAGTCACACCCTTTGATCACCGGTACACAGCCATGATCAGTCTTTTTTATCACACAGCCGTCCTCTTTATAGCTGAAGTACTTCCCAGCGCTGTGCAGAACAATCAGCTCATGTTTCCAAAAATATTTGGTATTACTGAATAAAAAGTGCTATGAAGCAGGATACACCAGTATCCTTCTGTATTTGCATAGCAATGCATCTAATCATCTTTACAGCTGAAAATAAATACTTTCCTTTAATATGTTCAAAAAACGGCAGCTCTGAGGTACAAGGAATCTGTACGTCCACTTATCAGCTAGGCTTCTCTGATAGTCATAGCTTGATGTGACAAGCAAGCTGATGCAGCTATGTACACAATGGAGCTTAATGTTTTCCCCAAGACCCCACCAGGATAAATTTTCACATTCTGAGCTATCATACAACAGAGAAAAATGAGGGAAACTGAGACAAATACATGCAAGCTAACAGGGCTGCTTAGGGTAGTCACCTACAATGAAGTTCAAGTCAACAATTTGCCTGCAATAGAATTAGAAATATCATCTAGATGAATTTTCTTATTACCAGGCCATTTTAGAGCCTTTTTCTTTCTCCTTCCCTTCAGATGCTTTCCCTTTTTTTTTTTTTTTTTTAATCATGCATTTTTATCCCGAGTCAAGAAAGCTTTCCTAGTGAAACTGGGAAGTATAGTCCCATCACCAGTTTTGACTGGAAGAGGAAAATTCCCAACCAGCTCCCCATAGTATATAGTTTACATATTTTCCCTAATAACACAGCCTATGATGCGTCTGAATTAAAGTTCCCATTTCCAAAGACTCTTTTTTCTTTCTTTTGTCCCTGGTATCAGATGTACTTTGAAAGGAAGTCAACAGTGACTCAGTTGTAGTTTCACATCCAGGCTTGCCTTGCCTGGGTGAGAATGGAACAAGCACATTGTTGATCCCTTTCTATCCTTCGTATACTATATACAGGATGCAAGACACAGGTGGTGCATGTGGCAGCCAACTGTAGCATTATCAGCAGATATTCCTCAAAAATGGAAGAATTTCCCCTGGAGAGTCTCTGGCCATTTTAAGGTCAGTCTGTCCTGTGGCAAAGAGGCAAGCTTTAAGTCATTCAAGGGTGATTCTATTGCTGACTATAGGCAATATGAAAAACTTTCAATCCAATGTTTACTTTGGCGATCACAGGATCAAATAATGTGAAATAAGGTACCAACCTCAGTTAAGGGTTCTCCCTGATATTTGTCTGGATATTGCAGTTGAGGAGAATCTGATTGTGTATATCTGACTGCTTAGTGCTGTTTCTGGCCTGTCTGAAACACATTTTCTTTCCTTGTCACAACTCCCAGGTGCTACTGCTGAGCAAATAGTAGTATCACTGCCAGAAGTATTTGAAAAGAACAAAAAAAAATTGATTTAGACAATCTATGTGCTGTTGCCATTGATGGAGACACAACTGTGAGTAGGGTTAGGGCTGGGGTCATAACAAGGTTAAAAGAAAAGTGCCCAGGAATCTTCTCCTGTCACATTTCACACTGAATTGCTCCTGTTTTTCAGCAGATGCTACATAAAATGCACTGTGCTCCATTAAATATGGGGAATCATTCAGCTACATTTACAAGCTACACTGAAAATTCACTCCAGAATTACTGTACTTGAAAGGTTACACGGAAAGGGCTAGAATATTGCATCAAGCTGGCACTAGATGCTATATTTACACATACTACACAAAAAGAAAGGAACAAAAGCAGGATGAACAGGGTCCTGGCTGTTTACAAGTGAGGGCGATGTAGCTGTCCTTATTCAAGAGTATAATGCACCTCATCTGAAGTCAGCGAAGACTGTCGCTATCAGGTGATAATCCTGGTAGCACAGTATAGGTCACAGTTCAGATAAATGTATTCTCTGCAACATTGCTTTTTTCATCTCCTGCATGGCACTGTCCGAGCAAGAGGCTTGAAGTTAATCACAAGATGGACTGGTAGGTTATTCTGCCTAGTCTTATCTGCACCTGTGCCTGTTCTCTCCTACTTACCTGGGAGCATGTAACCACCTTGAACACCCAACAGAGCAGCATGCAAGCTTTTACACGATCAAAGGCAAAATGTGCTTAAGACAGACTTTGGAAATCCAGCACAATTTGGCAAACTTCAAAGATAGTTGCCTTTCAAATGGGTTGTGGAGGAGGCCTTGGTAAATTTGAATGGTATGATTAGCATACCGGCTGTTTTTAAAACTGCTCAAGAAGAAGCTGTGTTAAAATCCATTTCCGCAAGACACACGCATTTTCTTTTGGACAGGCTCCACTAGCTCTGTTTCTTAAATCAATTTTTCTGGCACCGATTTCTTCTTGGAAGAATGTACGACACCAGCTCAGTTTCCTAACCAAAACTTGACAGAATGTGTGCAGCACAGCATAATGGCATCTCTACTTCATGGTTTCCTAAAAGTTACAGTACAGAAACCCAGGAAGTGAATTTGACTATTCCAGGTCACATCTGTTGAAAGTTGAGTAAGACAACAGAAGATGCCAGGGTAGTCTGCCCAGCACAGCGTTCAAACAGTGGTGAGGGCCACTGATAAAAGGTTTGCCAAAACAGGAGTTGCCAAGGTCTTAGAGGAGTTTCAGGGATGTGTTCAAGCCTTACTAGATTTAAAGGATGATCCTTGGCAAACTCCCCCTGATGCTTCTCAGCATTTCTAGAGCCAACAGTTGTTCCATCTGCTGCTGAGGCCGACTTTGAAGAATCCTTGCAAAGAGCAGCACACTAACTTTAACACTATACAAGAAGGAAAAAACCACAGCTTTTCAGAAGTGACCTAGATGTTTGCCAGTAGCTTGACACACTCCCAGGTAAGGCTGTCTCCTTGTCTCCAAACACTTGAGCGTATTACCAAAGCTGCGCTAGTGTAAACTGTGGGCTGAAAATAGAGATTTAGCAAACAGTATTTATTGAAAGATTGTCTAAGACATTAGCTGTTCATCTGTGGAAGTCTGACGTACAGTAGCAGTGAGAAAGACCACCCCGCACTAACTTCAAGAACCAAGTTGTTGCTGGGGGATTCAAAAAAGACAAAACTAAAAAATGGTTGTGAAACTCAAGACAAGACATTCCCTGACAACAGCTAAAAAAACTAAATTAAAATCAGCAAACACAGTAAACTTTTGGAGCTGCTGAACACAAACAAGCTTTGAAAAAGCAAAAGAAGGTCCACACAGACACAAACGAAGGTGTTTCATTTCCACACTTAAGCTTCAGTTTCTGCCACTGTGATGGATTTGCCAGCGTGTTTTCTGAGCAAGGCCACTGCACTATTGTATATGCTTCATTCTAATTACTGTAGGCTCTATAAAGGTTTCTTTATCATTTAGTATTATAAATAATTGTGCTTCCAGGCTGGAGTTCAAAGCTCAGTACAGCATTCGCACAACAGCACAGGCAGGTCAGGTGACCTTTCTCCAATTCTCCTCTCTGGTGCTGAGGACAGACAAAGTGATATGTCTGTCATACGCCATTACCATTAGAACAGAATCTTGTTCTTTTATTACAACTGAACTCCGCCGGATTTCTCAGCAGGAATGCTAAGCGAAATCAATGTCTTGGATTTCCAGGCTGAGCTTGGAGGTCACAGCCACTCTATCATTTCTCAGCATTATCCCTTCTCTTTCTCTCGCTCTCTCTCTGAGCCTCCAACTGGCACACAGCAGATTGAAAACAGCATGCATCACAGGGCTCACGCTGCACAATTTTACAGCCTTTTGGAGCCCCCTTCCTTTCCTTTTGGCCCACTTTTTTTTCTTGTTTTCTTTTTTTTTTTCATTTGCAAGTTTTGTTTGTGTCCTACAGAACTGCAAGCCAAAGGCACTGGAACACCTACAAATATGAAAAAAGCAATAACACACACAGGAGAATAGAGCCGATCCTGACAGCTGCCAGTAAGACAGTTATCCTTGATGTTACCAGTAGATATGGCAGACCTTCTAATTCCACAATTGCCACAAAATAAATATTGTATCCCCTTAGATCTCAGCAGACATTCTGCTTGTACCCAGAGATCCAAAACCACTGGGATTTTAAGTATAGTGGATCTTGCAAGCTGCTAGCCATGCACAAAAAGACCCTTGTAAAATGCACAAAAATCTCTTATTAACCACAGACATGACTTTTTTTTTTTTTTTTTTGGGTTGGGGGGAACCTCAAACCACCAACAAAAAAGAAAAACAAACTATCATTCAGCACTGCATGGCTTTGTGATTCACTGCTCCATACGATATAAAAGAAGAGGCCAAGCCAAGAATAAACTTTGAGAAGTCAGGAAGTGAGAAGAAAGAAAAAGTAGACCCAGAACTTGATGCTGTAACACAACAGCTACCAGTTTCACACCACTTATTTTGTACTTTGAACATGTATCTCACTGAGCTGACAATGGTTTTATTTATTTGTCTGGTTATTTTTAATCTGTGTTTTACTGTTAGAGCTAAAACAAGACACTGCTGTCAATTCAAGGAATCTTTTCTGACGTGATAAATGACACGGACAGCATGCTACAGGACACTAACAAAAAGAAAGGACACATTTTTATCAAGCTCTTACCGTCACCTAAATGGGACTGCCTTTTCCCTGCATCCCTTAGCTAAATTGTTCCTACTTGTTTTGTAACACCTAACATGTGCCATTCAATCTTGACCTGTTACTTTTGCTCAGCTGCGACATAAGCTGAGCTCACCTTGTTCCGGTGAGCTCAGCTTATGTCACAGCTGAGAAAAGTATCTGCTACCAGACAAATTCTGTGTCTTTTTTCTATGTATAACTTGTGTACTGGTTGCATTATACAGCTGAACTACAACCTGTTAGCTTGATCTCTTAAATGAGTACAGACCTAATTGCCCAGCTATGACCCAAATTACTCATCAGAGCCCATCACTTGATGGACAGAATCCAGCCCTGTTCTATCACACAGAGACATTCCTTTGGAGACTTGCTCCCCCACAGACTCCCACTGAACCCCAGGACATGACCTAGTCACAAATGAGATAGGTGTCCCACTGCTTCCCAGGACATGACCTAGTCACAAATGAGATAGGTGTCCCACTGCTTCCCATCTCTCACTGACACACTGCTAACCTGACTCCGGTCTAGAGTTCTGAAAGGAAAGGGCAGCTGAGTGCTGGAAAAGAAAATGATCACTCAGCCTGCCACCCATTACTGAAGATGGAAGAAACAGCAACGTGATAGCTAGGACACTGCAAAGGAATCCATGGGGTCTCAGCTGAGGCGGTGTGTGCTACTGTTACTGTTTATAAACGGTTGTTTGGTTTTATTGTGCTTGGGTTCTCCCACTGGAAAAACAGCACTACAAATACCCTCCCATTTCAGGAAACCATCCTGAGAACAAAGCTGCCTGTGTCTGAGATGCACACAGACACCCTTGAGGAAAAAAAACCCACGCGCAAGTACCCTCATTGTAAGAAACACAGTGCTGCAGGGCCCCATACAGTACCTTGCTTTTGGGTGGAGGGCTGTTTGTGCTCTTGTCTGTGTGGATGCTGGTAGGTGATACAGCAGCACCAAGGTTACCCTGGGGAATGCCAGGTATCTTGCCTCCTGGAGACACTTGCATTGCAGCAAGTTGGGCAGCATACAACTGCTGTAAAAACAAATAACAAATGGGGGGTGGAGGGGGTGGAGAAGAGAAGAGAGACATCATCAGTAAATAAACAATTTTCCCAGAAATTCTTCTGCTGCAGATGATATATTTTCCTTCTGATGGGTATTTTTTATTTAGCACGCTGGTATATTTCAAAAACAGAATTGTCATCTCAGCTTTTGTGACTCCTTCCTCAGGGGACGAATGACAGATGCCACCATGAGAAATGTCCCAGCTTCCCTGTGCGTCCAGGGATTCAAAACAAGGAACAAAACCTTATCTTCATGGTGTCCGTGAGCCACTGGGCAATCTTGCTTTTCCTGAGACTACTTAAGCATTACAAGCATCTCTGCTGATCATATGCACTGACCCCTGTGAAATTCACATGATGTTCAATATGATGATCTCTGTGCTACCACTTTATGTTTCTTTATTTTACTTGCTATATTCTTCTTGTTTGCACAGGTTGTAAGTTGTTCAGGACAGGAATATCAAAATTTTGTTTAGCGCTTACTGTGAGAGTCCACTCTCAGTTGGGTTCTGCGAGCCACTACAGTCAATACAAATACATACATATGGATGGTAATGTACCATCCATTAGCAACTAGAAGCTCCAATTAAGACTAAGAACCCTTTCTGTGAAACAGGTATTTCATTATTAGCATGTGAATACTTATAATCACAGTCATCTGTTTAAAGTAAAGCACTACAGTAAGAGTATAATGGAGAGAGGTCAAAAGCAGAGAGAAAACAGGCAAACTGGCAGTGCCTGGAAGCTTCCCTGATCTGCAAAAAAAAAAGTGAAGAAAATAAACATGGTGGGCAGGACAAGCAGCAATTGCTGCTATTTTGTAAACAGAGAGGAATTTAGGTGAAGCCTAACAGAAGTCAGATGCCTGAGAAAGCAGGTAATATAGTAAAAAAGGCTTTCCCTCCCTGGTCACAATATCAGTTTCAAAGACTGATGCTATATATTACTTGTGCTGTGCAGTACATGTGTAATGTGTAACACTGAATGATGGTGCTCTCTGCCTGCAGGCGCCAATAGAGCTTCTGAGATGGGATAACATGGAGGAACGTGGTACTGGATGTGAAAAATACAAGGGGGCTTCAATATGACTAGTCTAAGGAGTCTTGTTAGTGGTCGCTTAGTTGCTTTGCTTTGCTTCTGGTTTTTTAGTTAATTGCATACGCTGACAGAAGAACAAAGCTCAGGCACCAGACTGGAGGGCACAGAGAAATACTAACCCAAACCAACAAGTTTTAAAGAGCAGAATGGGGATTTGTTAAAGGAGTATTCAACATGAAGCTGAGCAAAAGGTAGAGAGACACTGTTAATGTGAGTTCAGAGTATATAAGCCTTGTAGCATACACTTAACTTGATCAAATGGGTAAGACTTACTGCTCTGAGTCTTGGACAACCCCAGACATTGTCCCATGGTTCCCTGTACAAACTCTTCCCTTCACTGGTGCACAATCCTAACCCTTTCATATAATTAAAAGTAACCTATTTCTGTTTTTTCAGGTGTAATCAGGCATCAAGTTCTTACTTATTTCTTTTTTACTCTTTCTATTCTTTTCAGTTTTGAATCCTTTTTATTTCTTTTCTCTACTTTGATCACTGCTTGTTCCTTATTTTTCTGTACTTCTTAATCACCATTTATCTATCCCTTTCTGTTTAGTCTCCCCCTCTTTCCCCATCATTCATTCATCTGTTTTGTCCTTGCCTCTCCCTCAAATTTATTTATTCATTTATTCTATGTGTTACCCCCAGCGAGTCTGAGCCAAATAGATGGAAATCAACTACAGATAAAAGTCATCAAAAACAATCCAGCCACAAATCAGTCACAGATTCAAATGCATGTATTTATCAGTTGAAGTTCATATCCGTTCATTCTTTCAAAAGACTAAATCCAGCAGGGAGAAAGGAACAAGGGCCTGTGTGAACCAGAGAAGAACTGTAGCAGGCAGTTCAAGGAAAACCAAGACAGCTTCATGTACGAATTAATATATCAGGAGGGCAATAGTTGTTTAAGAAATAGGATCCATGTCTAGCGCACAGCTCAAACATAATCAGACTTTGGTGATGACACAACAGATCTAGGAAAAGCTTTTTCTTTCCTTTTGCTCCCTATTGAAAAAAAATAGCAAAACATATCCAGGCAATTATGGGAAAAAGACAAAAGAAAGTCAAATAGCCACTGAGCAGGAAAGGTTCAAGCTTGCTGCTAAACTGCAGATTAGCTATTAGAGAATATGCCTAGTCCATACCTAAAGGTAAAAATAACATAGCCAGTTTGGACACTTAGCAGTCCTGAACCAAAAACTGACAGGCCATACAGGAAGCCACTTGTGGAGGACTGAACCTCACAGAAATTTCTGTGAGCCTTTGAGGAAGACTTTTCAAACAGAATCATTGGAAATGGAAACAGAATAGGAAGAGAGAAATCTCTACCTCAAACATTGTTCTCAACCTTCTGTTGAAGTCCAAAGAGTAAAACACAAGAACTATACTATATGCAATACATGCAGAACACGGTGTCTAAGACTGTGTAGCACCTAACACCCATTTAGTGGTCACTGCGAAATGTGTTGGAAGTCATGGCTCTTCCTTACAGTATTGTTATCAATCATCTTTTTGGCACTGCATCCAAAGTAGATGATGACTAAATAAGCAAGGGGAATGAATTTCCCTATGTAACAGCTCTGGTGAAAGCCATATTTTTAAGTCATAAATGGAATATATGGAATTTCAAACGTTTGCCTTACTCTTAGTTCAGGGACAGATACACCTCAAGAGAGTGAAGCACAAAGTATAGTGTGCATTAATTTGTAAAGAGGGGTCTAAGGCTATAAAGCCTTCATTCATGCTTTGTACAAACTTCTGTTCTCCTGTTATCAGATTTAACTTACCACCTTTTATTTAATTCATTTTGAGAGTTATAAACAAACATTAAATAAAATCTCGTAAGAGGCCTGTTGTTAGAGTACCCTCTTAAAAAGTCCCTTCTTGCAACAGAAACCAACTATTCTATGAAAAGCAACACCAGGCACAGCTCTAAAATGAAAACCATGTAGATTATGAACTTGCAAGAATCTGAATCCTATTTAACCACTAACATTGTTCCTGCATTTCCCCTCTATTTCTAAAAATGGGTAGAAATATACAACATGCAGCACATTTCTCAGACTGTCAGTATTTTTGAACTTTGACATTATTGAACTTGTCTATTCTTATTTAGTTGTTTTAGGACATGATAACCTTTAAGATTATACCCAAGGAAAAGGCAATGGTGTGACCAAGTGCTGTGAAATCAAGGCAGCTAAATGACAACAAATTATGTATTCATTTCATAGTCAAACTCAACTCCAACAAAAGAACATTTCCACCCCTGCTCCCCAACAGTTTCAAACTCTGGGACAGTGTATGAATTGACTCAGTTGAAACATTAAACCACCACCTAAAATGCACCCTTTTCACAGTAATGAAACTTGGACTTCAAAAAGCGCCAATTAAAATGATGGTACTCTGTATCACTGCTGTAATACATTGTTCTTGAGCCTTTTAATTTGTACTTCAAACAAAAACTCCTGAATTCTTGCTACCTTTAGCTAACCTAAAGGCTCAGTCTCAAGTTCTAGTACTCAAGTTCATTTTGCTGCACTACAACTCATACAGGAATTTCAGTCCATAAGGGTTTGACTGGTTTATTGTGACCAAGGCACTCACTTGAAATCAGTGAAACACCACAGCTTTAGACAAGTTTATTTTTGCTATACATAATAGATAAGTGTAATATTCTAAATTTAGTAAGCAGGCAGAACTGGCTTCTGAAAAAAAACAATTAAAAAGTAACATCTATTGTTTGTTTATAACTAAATGGCTATGTTTCAGCTCCCCTGCCCATGTGCAATATTGCATGCCTTGTTAATGTTTTGTCATTAACCTTTTATGAAAACCTCTATGGAAGCAAAATCCTCAGAACTAAAGCACAATGTGATACACTTTTAAATGGGCAGGAAGTATAGTTATTTTTTTCCTGTCGCTCCCCTGTTCTTAAGCTATTAAACAAAAATTCCCCCTCCTCCCTAGGTCATCACCTAAACCATTTATAATTCTTTCGATATATTAAGCAGAAGTATTCAGCTGAACTCTCCACATGGACTAGCTCTAACAGCTCTTGTCTTGATAACTCTATACTACATCAATAGCAAAGCCTTAAGGTCAGACGAGCTTTGAAAACTTTCCCCTTGGGCATTGTTGTTACACATTAACAATGCTCATTACTGCTTTGAGGGTACACTAAAAATGAATTCTTGTTCTATTAATATAGAAAATGAAAATGAGATTTAATAGCAATTTTAAAAAGGGTAGAACAAAGTGTTAGCAATTACATAGGCAGAGATAGTTGATTCAAACATCTATAGGCATTTGGATTAAAGTATCATTTCTTTTAAAATACTTTTATTAGTGAACAATAGAGATTAAGAGCTGCTATTAAAAAAAACAGAGAGAAATAGAGACAGGTGGTACTGGAGACTGAATCGGTTATTGCAATAAATTTGTTTCTGATATAAACTAGTTTTTCAGTGGATTTACCACAGTGATGAATTTACAAACCACTGTGCCTAAATGTCTCAACTGTTGACTGATCCAACACTTCAATTTCTTTGTCATTCTGAGACCATTCATTAAAAATATACACATGAATGGCCCTGTTCTTTGATTTTTTTGCATAATCTGGGGGGAGAAAATGGCATAAATTGAGATTCTCTCATTCAGAATACATTAACTGCATTTTCTTTACCTCAAAATTTATGTTTATATAAGGCATGCAAAGTTTGATTACAGCAGAAAGAATTAATTTTGGATCTGTTCATGTCCCCTTTTTATTTAAAAACAGGACACAAGGAACTGGAAAGAAAAAGGAATTTACTTAAAACAAACATTTGACATGCATTTGTCATGGTTTAAGCCCAGCCGGTAACTGAGAACCACACAGCTGCTCGCTCACTTCCCCCTTTTTTCTTCCCCCCTGTCCCTGGTGGGATGGGAAGGAGAATCGAAAGAATGTAACTCCCACAGGTTGAGAGAACAGTTCAGTAACTAAGGTATAACACAAACCACTGCTGCTACCACAGGTAATAATGATACGGGGAATAACAAGGGGAGAGAATACAACTGCTCACCAGCCGCCGACCGATACCCAGCCCGACCTGAGCAGCAATTGGTCCTTTCTGGTAACTCCCCCCAGTTTATATACTGGGCATGATGTGCAGGGATATGGAACACCCCTTTGGCTAGTCTGGGTCAGGTGTCCTGTTTCTGCTTCCTCCCGGCTTCTTGTGCCCCTCCTCATTGGCAGAGCATGAGAGACTGAAGAGTCCTTGCTCTGGGTAAACATTACTTAGCAACAACTAAAAACATCGGTGTGTTACCAGCATTCTTCTCAGACTGAAGTTGAATACACAGCACTGTGCCAGCTACTAGGAAGGACAAAATGACTGCTACAGCTGAACCCAGGACAACATCCTACTGTAGGATTATTTTTTAAAGGTAGTGGCAACATAGATAAAAACTACAGAAATCAGAATTCAAGCTGCCCTCCATAGCGGTTAATGGCAATGCTTTCTAGATCTACCATGAAAAAAGTTCTTTATTAACTCTTCATTACATATCTGAAAGGCTGAAATGCCAGATTTTCATTTTTTCTGGGTCTAAGTTTCCTTCAAAGGTAGTCAAACATTTCAAAGAGACTCACTAATTTGTACATTCAAAACTTTAGCAAAGGCTTTAAAGTTCGATTTGTTCACACCAACTGGGAGATTTTCAGAAAACAAAGATAATATGTGCACAGAAATTCAAACAGCTCCTTTAAAACTGTGCCCAAAGGTAATTTCATTCAGCTTCAGTGCTTAAGTTTGCTAGCTTTCACTTTGGGCTAATTTCAGATAAGAACAATATACTTTAAGATCCTGAGATGCACTTAAGAGTATTTTGGGTTTATTTTATTTTAATTTTTTGCTTAGAATTCTGAACAGAGTTGGATAATTATTACTGATCTACCTACTGTATGTCCTTATCACACCATTTCCTAAAAGAATTGACTTGGCTTCCAGTGCTGAGGTTTGCATATGTCCCACAGACACTCTTTCTGGAAGGGGACCTTGCCTGAACTAGCTTTTCCTTTATTCCCCAAGCAAAAAATAGCATGCTGGATGAATTCACCCCAAAACTGTGGACCACACAGAGACTAGAGAAGATACACTAAATGTTGAAAAGCTACACTGTTCTTTCCCATGGCCACAGAAACCAGCTAACATCCTTTGAAAACTCTCATCCTAGCTTGGCTCTGTATTTACCCCAAGGGAGAAAACCAGGTAAGTATACCATGAATCAAGGAACAATTGTAAGTATTTGAAAGTTAAGACTGAGCAAATTAATAGATATGTAATATGCTGCTTTTAATCAGAGAGCATTGTTAAATCAGATAGCACTGGTAACACTTGGAAGAACTGCCTAGAGAAACTGTGGGTTTTGATTCGCGGTGTTTTAGTCAAGATCAGATGTGTTTCTGGAATATGTGCTTTAAACAAAGAGTTTATTATGCCAAATAATTTTTTTACATCTTGTTTTGTCAGACTAGACAACCTAGTAGTCCTCTAGTCTTAAAAACCCTAAGCCTTAGAAAGAAACATTAAGAAAAACAAGTTCTCATTAGAAAAACTGTAAAGCATTCACAAACGGAACAAGGCTACATTTATATATTTCTTGCATGCAAGTTACAAGCACAGCCTTGTAACCACCATCTCTCTTATACTAGAAAAACATCACTTTTAGAATCAGTAACCACAAACCTCCATAAAATATGATTCTGGTAGCTGATCTCGAGGGTTCCAGGCCCACAGGCCTTATTCCTGAGAATAATCTCACTGTAGGCAACAGGACTGCTTTGCCTGTGCCAGGCTGAATGCACTAGTTCTTTCCTCATTTGGAAGTTGTATGGTATGACCAACTGGGGACCCTTGGCATCCAGAAACAAGGCTGGAGTCCAGATCACTGAAAACCTGAATGAGCTTTAAGTCTGCATTTGAAATAATAAAGCCTTCTATCACCCACAGTACGTCCACATCAATGCTTGCTTTGCTTGTAAAACAGTGAATAAAGTAAAATCTGTAGGTACAATTTATGGTAGCACTGAATTTCATTAGAAGCTAATGCAATTTCGATGGATAGGACAATCATTTTAGCTGGAGCACAACTATGTTTTAATTTATAGAGGTTTCTATAGGAAACACACTAACCATAACACTCTGCAAACGTTAAGAAATTCAGTTTTCCTTGAAAAACAGTCTTTAATTCTGTCAATGGATAAATGCTATTCAAATATTAGCAAGGTAAGAATCAGCACCCATGACATCAACTGACTGTTCCTGGTGAAACAGGAAGACTGTAGGAAACTCCTGATTAGAACCTAGACCTCATGGCTCCTTTGTCCCATGCCTTAACAAGAAGACAATACTTCTACAGGATGCAACTGTAGGAACTTATCAATAGACACTTCCTATCAGAGGCTAATAAGATCTGTTAGTTTCTGTGATAAAATATCATTGTAAACTGTGTATTTAAGATTGCCTCCTCATTACAAATGAAGAGTCTTTAACTGGAAAACTGGCCAACTGGCCTACATATCCATGCATACCATGTTCACACTATATGACAGTAATTGAAATAGAGCGACTATATGGAATGCATATTGGAGGGGAAACTTGATAATGGCTTCTGGAAAAAGCTTGTTGGATGAAAGGTTGCAGATGAACAGTGTCCCCTTCAAGGAAAGTAAGTAATATTGTACATATTAAAAATAAATATAATCTGGCAACCACTTATTCCTATAGTTTGCTGTGCAGCACCAGGACATAAAGTATTTTTGTCACCATTAGTGTTATTTATTTTTATGCCAATGGAACTTCTTTTGTTAGAAAAAAATATAGATTAAAATCTTTAAAGTAAGGACATATTTTGACAGCATACTCTTTATGAGCAGTGGTAATGTAGACCAACAAAAATAGGGAGGTGTAACTTAAGAGGGGGCATTTGTTTTGTAAGCTGCATTCCCTTTATCACTGACTATTCTGTAATAAAGAATAGAGCTGACTATTACGTAATGAAGTGTTTGCATGAAAGTTCCACGTGGAGACTTCTGTCACAGTACAGCTTTTCCACATTAGAAGCCTGAAGTCAGTAAAGTGGCCCAGACATTATACTCTTGTAGGAAAAAAGTCACTACTGCCTATTTGTTTACCACAAGTATGTTTCCCAAGAGCTTATTTTTTCATATATCCAGATTTTTGGCAACTAGCTCAGAGCACCTGACTTCAGTAAGTGCAATTTCTGATTTCAGAGAACAAAATTCTATGAGTGGCCATTTGACAAAACACTTATTTCGTATTATATTGCTTTATTTAACTGGTACTGTATATAATCATTCATTGTTATCCATTAAGTGACTAGAGTAGTTAATAAGCAAACCCTGGCAGCAGAATTACTGTAAATAAGGTTCTATATATTTCAGATTGCTGAGCTATAATTAAGGCATTTCACTATTTTATACACATCTCCTCAAGCCATTCTTTCTCCAGTTTTTATTTATAGATTTTCTGCTTGCATTTTAAGAAGTTGTATTCAACAGGAAATTAAGTCAGGGAAACTCAGTCTGCTTTAGGACTGATACTGAATTAATTACTTCAAATCTGAATACTCTGTTTCTCCTGAAGTGCAGAGCTCATAGTAGAAAGATTAAGGTCAACTGGATTTTCTTATTTTGAGAACATGGATTTGCTCACTTGAATGCTGATATGGTATCAGGTTCTTATATCTTGACGATGGTAAGATTCCTTGGTGACGTGTCCCTCCTCTTCTTCAGGAATATAGTGAAATAGGTATTCAGCAGTACATGTGGACCACAGCACTCAGCTTGCTCTAGAAACTCTTACACGGCAAGCTGTGATAACAACCAAGTTCTAAAATATTGAAGTCCCTTCTTAAAGATCACAGAAGAATGGTAACCACCTACCAGAAGCAGGTGTCACATTACCAAATTATAGTGTGTGGGAGGGGACAAGAAATAAATTAAACAACAAAATAAGTTGAAAAAATTTCACTTGGGTATTTTTCCTAGCCTATTTCCTAAAACTCCCAAATGTTTATATCTTCATCTGTTAATTATGATATCAAACAATGAAATGAGAAACATCCTTTCTAGTCTGGTTCCCTCTTGACATCAGGAGTATTTCTGAAGCTGGAGTATCATGCAATTGTATCTGTTGTCCTTGGAACTACAAATTAACATTGTTCCTTGGTTATCTGACATGTACAGGAGCTCAGTGACATCTACTCAGCTCATTCAAAAGCTTAATTTGCTCTTTGAACTGAGTTGTATTATGTGGTAAAGGGTCTGGATAAAGGCACAGGAGACAGAGTGACAAACTCTTAGTCCATCACAGGCGACTTTCAACAGAGCTCACTTTCACAGGCTCAGAGAGCCACAGCTACTCTCTTCCACTTACGGCAGAGAGGAAAGAATGTGACATTTGTGCCTTAAAGGGGAACTAAGGACTGCATTTGAGCTGCTTCCCTTGTTTAAAGGGGAACTAAGGACTGCATTTGAGCTGCTTCCCTTGTGCCAAGCCTCCCTGAAAAGAACACATAAAGGAGGAAATACAGGCAGAAGAGTACTGAAAGGGAGAGCCCAGTGATGGATAGACCATCAGAGCTGCAGAAGAAAACATACTTATTCTGAGAGCTAAACTAAACCAAATTGATTCCTAGAATAGTTCTGAAGAGGTTTTTTCCCCTTCCCTTTTTCCTTAGCTGGGAGCACTAATAAGATGTGACACATGGCATCTTTATTTAGCTGCAGCAGTTATTTTATTTTATTTTTGGGGGTGGAGAAAGTAGATCAAGGTTAGTATTTTGGGGGAGAAGAATGTCAGTCATGCAGCGCTAGCTTTCCAGTTTAAGGGTTTCTGTACTGCAGAAAACTTTCAAACAAGTTCTATCAGAGTTCAACAGCTATCGGTTTACCTCTCATGCAATGGCTGTTCATGATCATTGCCTTACATGGTCATTACTCAGGTCCTACAGAAAACTAACAAGTCCTGTCTTGTCCCATGAGATCCCATTGTGAAGTCATCATATCAATACAGGACATCAGTTCTCCCTCCCAGCAGCATGCTGTGATCCCTTTCCATAAGAGCAAGAATATACAACAAGAACTGCGGAAAGCTCCAGCTCACATGTCCTTTTCCTTTGGCTTTTACCCACAAGGAATCCTTTCTTCTAAAACAGTGTTTGTGTTTTCAGTATTAGTAAGACAAAGCTTGCAGAAAAGGTAGAAATCACCAGACCTGGGGAAACTGTAATTCCAACCAAGGACATAAAAGTTGGCCCAGCTTTGATCTAGAACATTTGAGCCTCACTGAATCAGAGCAAATTTGATTTGTCTTCCAAACCGGAAATCAGCTGAGTTTCACTCTGATCAGACTCCTCCTAATGTTTTCAACATTCAGTCCTATCCCCTTTAAACTCAAAGAAGTCCCTCACTTTAAACTAGCCCCTATCCTATATGCTAGATAACTTAGATGCTTAAAAAACAAATGCATCCTTCTTGCATTGTGATGCTTTGTAACAGGCTACAAAGAGGAGATGTTAGAGTACGTGGAGAAGAGTGACATTACTTATTAACAAAATTGCTTAGGAGACCTGAGAAAGTAGAAAACTACTCAATTAATTCAATTATTTTGGAGTCTGCTTCATTATATACAAGTCTCTCTTTAACAAAATGACGTACCAGCAACAACTCAATAGCTGTTCAATCTTTTTATTCCGTGATTTTACAATAAAAATAGGTGTGGTCTGTAAAACTCCCCCTCCAATTGACCCTATAAAACTCCAGAGAGCCTGAAACCTCTGCGAAGCTTTGGCAAACTTCTCAGGAAATAATATAAGAAGCTGCTTTCTGGTTCATCTCATTATTTCCATGCTTACACTGATGTAATGGGAAGAGTGACACTTTGCATATTCCATTAGGACATACACAGAAGTTTAATTCTTAATTCTTAGAGACTTTGCTCCCCAAAAAGTGGTCTCTGAAAACATCAAAAATCCCTCAGGATCTAGTTTTTGACTCTTATTACAATCAAACCGCAAACACTAAGGTCCAATGACACTATATGGTCAGACTTCAGCCCACGCATGAAAAGCCTCAAATCTACCCTGAAACTCATGCCAAAATGCCTCGTTTGGCACATACTGTACTCGAGGCTTAAGAAGCTGTAGGCACAGTAACATGACTGAAGGTCACACGCTATGCATCACCCAAGCACAAGAAGAGCTTATACAGTGAACTTTGGAACTTTCCTTTCACCTAAGAGGAACATGACGGCTGCCTGTAGTTTTACCAGTCCAAACATATAACAGAGAGCTGAGCTTTCTACCTTTTAGTGTCAAACTGACCAAGGAAAATGCAACCTTCTCCATTTTCCTCCACTGCCACCTTTCCATCTGCATTAAAGCTGTGAAATCCCACGCTCTTTCAGCTTGTCTGGCTACCCAATGGAAGCGTCCACTCTCTCCTTTAACTCTTCATCATTTTGCTCTCAGGTATAGATGGGGTGAATGCAGAAATACATCTCTCTGAACTTCTGTTTCTCAGGCAAAAAGGATGCCATTCACTGGCAACAGGGCTGCAACCTCTTAACTCATCACTTAAAGGATTCTACATAGCCACATACTCTACAACCAGTGAAGCGTACTATATTAACACTATTTAACTAGTAACAAGCTTTATAATCCATTACTACATCTGATCCATGACTATGTATTAAAGTTCATTTTCACAATTTTTTTTAAGGCACTGAGTAAGTATTTTTAAAAAGACATAAAAAATGTAGACTCTTGAGTGAAAAAAATGCTTTTCAAAAAATGCCCCCTTCCCACTGATTTTTAATATGATGTTTTTATAACATAAAGGTGACTCTGTTCAAACCCATGAAATACTGAAATTACTGTACATGCTTAGGAGACATTTTTCAATTGTTCATAATGTGGTTGGGTTATAAAAAGAGCTCATCCGTATTTTCAATTGTTCATCTGGAAGTTTGGATCAGGAGAGAAAAAATCCATCAATTTTTATCTTTAGAAAGCAGTATCAAGACACAACTCTTTTCAGTTCAAAACAACAGCCGAAATTGATGAAAAATCAAATTTTAAATTGCTTCTGGCTAAGTAGTTGCCTGTAAGGCCGAAGGGGTGGAAGTTCCAAAGAGTTTGCAATGGAATACCGAGAAGCCCTTAACTCTAGTCACACTAACAAAAGCTGCTATCTTGAAGTAATAACGTTATCCAGAAATCTTTGTTCATTACCTCATTCCTAATGCCATCTCATTTCACTTGAGTTGCTTGGGTCTGATGGTGGGGTTAACGAGCGAGGAGGTGTCTGAGTGGGTGTGAATTAGGGGCACTGCTAAAATAGAAACTATTTTAACAGTTCTGTGTATAATATAATCTGAAACTCTGTAATTTTTTTTCAGGTAAAATACTCACACGTTCCAAGGCTAACACTGACTTTGGCAGAGCACAGATAATACCCAGACATATTCACATTACATGTAGTATTACAGGGGGCCTTATGCTTCTACTCCTTTTTGCCTCCATCATTTTACCCACAAGACTAATGTAGCAGGAATGCTAACACTTTGATTTCCTGCCTTCAGAAGTTTTCCTCAAAAATTTGGATATTTACAGTCATCATGACAGAAAACATTGCTGATAGCTTCTCTCCCCCATCCCTGTACTCCATAAACCATCTTCACATACCGCACAGCAATCCATTACAATATGTTCTAACATCTGTCTCCTCATATCATGTACGACCTATTTGACTGACCCTTTTTATGCGGCTCCAAGACTGCCTGTTCATTACAGTGGGAAGGTGAGCAGTACTCATTGCTTCTTCAGCTAGCAATTGGTAAATAGATTTCCATTTCAGGAAAGAATGGGAATGTCAAGCAGGGATCCTCTTCACTTCCCTTCATAAAGCAACAATCCACTCCATACGTTGCCTTCCTTTATCGCTAATTACGTGTCACATTTCAATCCAAACAGGGAAGGTCTCTGGTGGGCACTCCCTTCTATCACTAATATATTAAACATTTCTGACAATTAGATTTTTCCATGACAAGTATTAACATTACCCAATGTTTGTGACTCCAGCGTGGGAAGCATGAATAATGCAAGAAACAGTACAGTCCTCCATTACGCAGGGACACATCTTGTTTTTGCCAAAGTCAGCAACTGTAAAATATCTCTCAACTTCTCCAGTTAATATCATAGCATAACACAGGCTTCTGGTCAAAGTAATCATATTCACTACAATAAAAAGAGAATCTAAGGTAACATTAAAGCACTTCCCAATATCACAGACATTAAATACAATCCTTATTCTCATCATCTATCTTTCCATCATGTATTTAACAACACTAACATACTTCAGGATCACTGTCAGTTGTCCAAAGTTATCTGGCATGAAATGGCATGAATACAGCTATGAAAACATAGAGAAGCAAAGCACTGACCAACACAATGGGTACTTGGCCAGGATGGAAAACTCAGTTGACACAGGGAAGCTACACTTGGTGGTTAAAAAGTTGCCTACACTGACTCCAACTGTGTCTTCCACAAATTCCAATCTCTACAGAAACACAAAGTCAGTAGTCTAGGGGCTCCATGTCCTACCAGCAACAGAAATATTCTGACTTTATTTCCACTTTTACTTGCTTAGTAACTGGAACTGCCTGGGCAAATGAAAAAGGAAACTGAAGCACAGTACAAAAGTGACATGAAGTGGGACTATGCACGGAATCCACCTGACTAGGTCTGAAATAATCACCCTCAGCTCCCTTTATAAAAACTGGTAAGGAACCTGCAAATTTAGGCCAGATAAATTATATATGTTAGGCATCCGTGGCTAAAGATGTTTGTCGTCCCACCATCCTGAGTACAAACCAGGGAAAAAAACCTAGGTAGTCTGTGCTCAGCATGTCTCTATAATTTTTTAAATTTTGTGTTAGCAGCTGAATCTTTTAAAGTGAAATCTACCTGTCCTCTCTGAACTTCATGAAAAATACAAATTTCCTTTTTTCTTATTACACAAGTAAGATAGAAAGTGACTTTGTCTTCCTCAAAGCTGCACAACTGGTTAAGGCATGCAGCTACATTTTCAGCACAGAACATGTGGGAAAGGGCATATAACTCTCCCAAAGTTGCCTTCAAATTACTTTGGATTTGTGTGGAGAACATATATGTTAACATAAAGTAGAGTGTGAACCCAAGGAAAATGAAGACAAACACTGACAGCTGGCCAATCTTGCCCTTCTTTACTGTGTTTGCCTCAAATATAGTATGTTTGTAAAAATGTGTGAAATACTCCTGAAAATAACAGTTATTCTCCATTTAGTTTTAACAAGCAAAGGAACAGAATTTACGATCCTCTTCAGAAGGATCTGATTTACTAAAATTCATGGAGAGATATCAGCAAATTCCTAGGAGGAGTCAGATATCCAGCTTATTCAATATCTTGCAAATTCTGGCATGCAGGTGTTTCATTCTGATTTTTTTCTCATATGTCCGAAGTTACAATGATTTTATATAATAATTTCTTTAAAAAATTTATCTTCAATTTAATGTTCCAAAATTAACCAGACCAATGCTTATAGCACACTTCCTATCTTTCTGCCAACAGTGGGGTGTTGTCAGAAGGACAATGACCACCAACTACAATTCATTTTTCCAACCAAGATATGATGCAGAAGAGGGCATCTGCCGCCTGCATCTCAGCAGTGACTGGCAGACAGCCTCTCTCATCCTCTTCTTAGGGAATTCTGAGGAGATTCACACCATGAGGATATAATGGACATATGTCACAGAGCTCATCCCCAATTAAGTAAGACCAATTATAAGTTAGATCTTTGTCCTTCAAATATACATCCATTATGCAACTCTGAGCCCTGCCCTAAATATTTAATATACTGCAAGAATAGGAAGGATCCACTGGAGCTTCCCACTGCAAACCTAAGAACTATGACTAGAAGACAATAGTCATCCTGAAAGGCCTTTTGCTTCAATTTACTGTGTAGAGGATTATACCAAATGTAATAAGCTTAGGCTAAGTAATGTCCTAAAGGATGCACATCACAGATTTTCTCACAAGATTGAAAATACCTTACCTTCCAGTATTATTTATAATTACTATTGTTGGCCAAATTCCCTTAGAATCATTGTTCTTATAGCTGTCATCACTGGCAGCTTCTTAGTCTTTTAATTCTCCTTGGAAGTAAAGAGAAACTGCAAATTGTTTTGACTAATGAGACTGGTAACACGTATGAAATGCTCAGGGACAGTGTAATATGTACCAGCAGGATTACATGATATTTGCAGACACAGGGGGAATCACTCGTTTTAGGCTTCCAGTTAACTGTAACCACTTGAAACTGAATTGCCATTTCTGCAGTAGTAGAAACAAGCAATCCCAAAGATAGTTATATATTTGCACTGACCTAGAGGAAATCTAAGAAGTTGTCAGTGATATTATCCTTCGTCCTTCTCTTCCCTCTACCCACTGCTTGTCTTCCATATTCTGATGGCTGTTTATGAGCTCAGCTGTCATTCTTTGCACCAGGGAAAGATAGATGGGACACACCAACCCCAACCTAAGTGACCTTTGGATGTGACAAGATTTTTAGGTCAGTCTCGCTAAATAGAAGCCTTGGTGTATCGAGGCTCGCCTCAGGGTGAAATTTCCAGTGAATTTATTATCTCCCAATGCCCTTTGGACTGCTTCCCACCATCAAACACCATGGCAGCACTCGGAACAGGAAGAAATACATTAACTGGAATCTGATCGTTTTAAAAGGTTACAGCTGCCCAAATATAATTTAATTTCATACTTGCCCTTTGAGGGTTTGGTGTATATTTTCATTTTATGACTGCAAATGATAAAGCTCTTAAGATTCCAGGCAATAAAGAGGAAAAGGGGGGAGAAAGTATTTTAAGGGTTAGAAGTCTATTCAGTTCATAGTCAATAAGCAAAGTGACAAATCAGCTTTTTTTTTTAATCTAACATTTCGCCAAGTTTTTAGTATTCATTTCTTTCTGTACTTGATGGTGAACAATACCTTTGAGTGAAATCAAACCTGCAATGCCACCCAGTGTGATATGAAAGAAACATTTGACGTACAAGCACCTACCTATTCTACATCCTTTAAGGACCTGATTCAGAGCAGGAATGAATGTGAAGTGAAATGAAGTTATCTGAATGAACTTAAAATCAATCACACTTAAGAAGAGGCACAACTACGAGTATAATACTTTGAGTTTTGACTGGGTAGGCCATGGCTTCTTTTAGAATATCTTCTTAACTTCTGTCTGAGCTCAGGTCATGAATACCAAGTTCATCTACTCATGTCCACACAGTATGATAAAAATCAGTTACCCAACACTGCTTCTGGGGAAGTCCAACACCTGTACAGTAATCAAATTCCAAGGCACAAGTATATAGGATATGACATCCTAGTACACAACACAAAACGCTGGGAAATTATGTTCATTCTCACTTCTAACCCACTTCAAGTGAAAGCAAGCACTACACACTGAAACAAGCTACCACACAAATGACAGCTTGGCCAGCCTGGACTAGAGGTAGGAAATGTTGAGTATTCATATATTTCATTGCACCCAATGAAAACTGAGTTCCCGAATGAAAGTCACCTCACTATCAAACATTTTGATACAATTCTGATGACTTCCTTTCCGTGGAAGAAATCATGGGAAAAAATAAAACAGCTGTGGTAAGGAGAAAGGATTAAGTGTGAATGTTGTATATTCTATTTTCAAAGCCACCATACAAAAGTAATTATTGCTGGGCTCCTGAATCCCTTCAGGCCTCTTTAAAAATCTTATCCAAACTTACATTGATATATACTGTCCAAATTACTTTTGCCACAAGTACATCAGACAAGTGTATAGCAAGAAGCAAGGCTGCCATGATAATGGGAATGGGATAAATAGTAGTGATTTGCCTAAAAGGAACTATATTCCAAGCAGCTATTGGTGACAAGCAGGACAGTGAGGTAAACATGAGCTATACATAGCATACTGCTTACCCCAAACATCAGTAAACTCCAAGTTTGCAAAGCAAATATCGAAATATTGAACAAACACCAATAGTAACAGACACTTAAGGGAAACTTAACCTACTACAAAATGTAGCACACCTATTCATGTTTCTATTGTGAATTTTCTCATTTTCAGAAGTTTGAAGTTTAAAAAAATCAACATCAGAGATAAAATAGGACTTCAGCCATGTTCTTTTGCCAAATTCAGCTAGATTCGTTTGGTTCCCTTAATGAAACAAATATGCTGCTATATTCTATGGTAATGGCCCAAAACACTTTAATAACACTATCACAATCTGTAATGTTTTGGTGCTTTAACACAGAACACACTGTTGTAATTTGTAAAGAGTGTTTTGAGCCATGAAAGGGAAGAAGAAAAATTAAGAAAAGAAAAAGACAACACTTTGTTGCCAGATGCTATTTTCACACTCCCACATGGAAAGAAGTGTAACCTGCAGAGTAGACGCTCCACCTTCAGAAGGGCAGTGAGCTGCTGGCCCTGATGCTGAAGTGTGCTGGGGGACAGCTGGCCTTCCTCAAAACAGCACCCATGGGGAGGCATGCAGAGGTGCTGCTTTTTGGGCCTCTGAGTGCATCAGGCAGGGAAATAGATACAACCCCTTGTGGCACCTCACATCTCTGAGGGATTAACCTCATTCCCTTGCACACAAAGTGGCAGTCCCAGACCCCTTTGGGAGAAACAGACACTGTACCTATAGGAAGGATCTGAAAAAAAAGAAGCCACTCCACAGCAGTCCCCAAAGACAATTTGACTCCTTCAATATGCCACAAACAGATTGGCCCTGTCAGGCGCCGCTGGTGCAGTATGTGGCACAGCTGTGGTTGCTAGACCGAAGTACAGCTCACAATACGGCTACAAGATTCTGCTGTAGTGCAGATTTTAAACAGAGAGAGCAATCACTCTAAACAGCAAGACAAAGAAGTGCTGGATAGCCAGAAAATGCTTTTATACATCTCAGTTTCTACTACCATGGGAGCATCTGAAACTTCCTTACTGCTTTCCTGTTGTATTGATAACCATAGGATACTTAAAAACATACACTGACTTTCAATTATTTTTTTTTTTTTTGTATGCATGCTTCTGATTTTGGTATTTTGCTTTTTAGTTTGATTTGTATGTTTGTCCATTAGGGAAAACAGTAGTTTGCTGACAGCCCTGCTCTCTGCAATTCTACAGTTTCTCAATCTCTGAGATAGATGACTTTACAAATTAACAGTACACTTCTGGTTGGGTAACTTATCTGTGATGTGACCAGTCTCCATGGCTAAAGAGTTGAAGAATCAAAATCGTAATTCTAAAGTAGTCTGCAATGTTTTTCTCCTTAGCTATCTAATGAATGGACAGGAACAGAAGCGGGCCATTAGCAAAAATGGCAAACGAATAAGGCAGTTATGCAACGTGAAAGGAATACATAGAAGCCAGCCTTGGAATTAAGACTCAAGACACCAACAGACCTCACACAGGTTACAAACTGAAAAGCAAGTGTTGTAGTAGAAGCTACAGGTACTGTTGCCTCCAAATTTTCTTGTTCAGATTCATCTGACAAAGCCCACTGTAGTGGAAAACATTAAGCATCTCTGAAAGGAGGAAAGGAATTTGAAGAAACTGAGCCCAGGTACTGGGAAATAACTGCACTCTGACTTAAATCTCAGGAACAAGCTTATGCTATCCAGACACAACAGAATAATTAACACTTAATGTAAATTAATTAATGAAAAAGGTAACATCTCCAGATACTATGGTATATTCTATTGAGCTTGGTTCAACTGACAACTCTGGAAAGAAAACCAACAGAACAAGCATCTTGACCTCAGCAGTTTGCTCTCTAATGCTTGGATCTGCAGTTTACAGTAACTAGGTATTTCATGCTTTCAAACTGTGCCTAATATGAGCCTCCATTCATAAAAGGTGCATGAATATCCTGGCTGGTAACAGTTAACCATAAAAAAGTAAGAAAGACAGAATAAGAATAAGCGCACAAAAACTTTTAATGGCTTCCACTGTTTTTGCCACATGCAATATATATCAACAGCCACTGATACTGTTCCCAGGTACAGATTTACTGCTTGTGAATTGGAAATAACCTCCAAATTTGGAGAAAAATAGAACAGACATAAAAAAAGACTGAAGTAAGAGACAAGAGATAAATCAAAATTCTTAGACATTTGTATATTATACCAATCTGCATCTGATAACAAACCATGTCATATGACCTAAGTACAACAAAGCAGCAAGATTTCAAGGGAGATTCCCTTGTGCTAACTTTGGGGACGCATGCAATGTAGTAATTTTATTTGTGGACCTACAGGAGTGAGTGTCAGTAAGTAGTTAGTTTTGTGTAAGTCAGCTCTCCTCACTGTTTTTATTTGTTATTTGTAGCATTGTTCCACAAGCTCTGAAGAGTGTGCATGTTAGTGATTTGCAGTTTTTCTGTGTGTTTGTCACAACGTTCTGCTGAGGCACACTGTAAATACACACTATTGGCAGAGCTCAGCATGAAGACAATGAATTCCAAAAATATCTAGAAAAAATCACTAGCATGACTGCAGCCTTCATGTTTTATAGGAGGCCCATAAGCCCTCAGTTTATGGTTTCAGAGCGAGTCCCCCTGCAGCCAGCCAAGCCCCACTCAGTGTGGTTTCCCATCCCCATCTGTCCCCATCCTCCATCCCCACCTCCCCGGACCGTTTGCTCAGGATTATACAATCTTATTTGCATGATTATATAATCTTCTTTTCAGCAACATCCCTCTAAAAGAGCAAACAACATAATAGGAAAAGCAGCAGCATAAGCCAACTATTTCAAAACCCAGTGTCTGGAATGCACAAAGGGCACAAAGTGTGTTTGGGGGGAAGTTGTTTTGTTTTGTTTTGGTATTTTCATACAGACCTTTCCAGAGAGAATTAATTCCAAACAAATATAAGCCACCAAACACCTCACTCTGTGAAACACAAACACTTCACAGGTTTGCTCTGTTGCCAGTGCAGGGAGGAAGGCATTGTTTCGGTTATCGCAAAGTGTATGTACAAAGGTGGTTTTTCACTTCTTTCTCAATAGAAGCTATTTCAGGGCAGCCTAAGTTAATTCTCAGATATTTTCCCCACCCAGTTTAAGACTGGCAGACAGGTGTTGCGATTGCTGCTATTTTGACACTGGCTTTGTCCTGTAGCTAGTCAAACTTCTAACATTGACAACACCATTCCAACCATCCAAAGACCCGGTTATATCACACAGAAGAATAAACAAAGTCTTAGCTGATACATATGCCTCTACTCTTTTGAGTTTTCTCTTCTTTCATACGCTTCAGGCTTTGACCTAGACAGGACGTTGTGTAAGTGAAGACTGTCATACTCCACTCTACAAACAGGCTCTTCTGCTGGCTGCTAAAACTACTTATGATGTCAGTTACTTCAGCAATATTCATCTAAAATTAATGCCTTATAAATAATCAAGGAGTAATCTGCTTCCGTCTGTCAGGCTAACCCCAGAAAAAAAGAAGTGTAACATTTTTGCAAGAGAAAAGAAATTAAGGATGACCTGACCTCGCAAGTATGCTTGCCAGACAGTTTCTTGCATGACCTATTTTTCCCCCCTCACACCACAGAGACATTTCAAACAAATGGCCGGTACTTCAGACTACCTGAAACACAGAGGGTTGCACACAGAGGGTTGCCAACCAAACAAGACAGTTGGGCATCTTAATGGCTTTGTCAGGTTTCCAAAAGGTTTTAGTGACTTGTTATCTCTTCAAGTTGAAATAGAGCTCTGTTTACGTACTCCATGAAAGCCAGTGTCGAATGTCACACTTTTCCAGAAATAAGTGCAGCGGGTATGGACCATAGCCTAATATTCTATTGTGTATCACTCTGTGAGAATGGCGCGCGTGAAGAAGAACACTGAGTGCATATATCTAGTATACCTAGTTTTCAGTTGTAACACAAACTAACAGGAATAACTTATAGCCAAAGAAACTGTTTATAGCTTAAGCAAGCCTTCATATTGCCTTAGTTCCAATGCTGGAAATACTTTCAACACGCTTTTGAAAGATGCTTAAAACTACTGCCTATTAAATTCCCATGAGATTTAGAGAACATCTGTTTCTACTACTAGAATCAGATTCTGTACCAGTTCGTATCTATAGTATGAACCTATAGTATGAACTGTGATTTTCACCCTTTCCAGTTTGAGAACTCCACAATCTTCTTAACAGAGATGAAGACCACTGTATCATAATATAAAAGCCTACCTACAACAGGTTAGTTGTTTTGAGTCACCTTTCAGACCCATTAGAAGTACTAATGGTCTCCTAGCAGAAAACCACTGAATTATACTATTATCTGATATTTAAGGTCACTACAAGAAAAAGGCACAGAAATGTCCATCTTTTGCTAATCAAAGAAGTTAAGAAGATAATAAAAAAATACAGAATGTTTTTTGTTGGAAGAGACCTTAAAGATCATGTAGTTCCACCCCCGCTGCCATGGGCAGGGACACCTTCCAGTAGACAAAGTTGCTCAAAGCCTCATTCAACCTGACCTTGAAAAAGAGAGTAAGAGAAAAGTTAAGACAAGAGAAAGACAACAGAAAATGGAAATAACACAAAAGATCAGATGAAAAAAAATTAAAATAAATGTGTGCACATGGAAGATGAGGCGAAGGACTGGGTTTCTTCACACTGGGGCTTATATGTAAAGAGACGACAGTATGAAGCTGAAGGCTGGCAAATATGAAATAACATGGAAAAGACACTGCTTGCACTATTTCAATTGTCCAAATGTCAAACACCTCCTGGGAACCTGGGGGGTGGAGGGAGGAGTAATAGCTGCATAAGCATTTTGTAACGGGTTCTTCTTACAGGGGATCTCTCGAAACCTGCTAGGCTCTGATGCTAGCCCATATGGGGTCAGGAAGGCTGGAGAAAACGCTGGCTGCACTTTTTCCAGGCTATTTGCATATGTTCTTTAGTATGCAGAATGTCTCTGTATGTAATTGAATTGTTGTTTTTGCCTCTATTAATACATATGCAAATGAGTCACTACTGCAGCTGTGCTGTATTAATCATATGTGTGCTTCTGTCTGTCTGCCCTGCAGGCTCAGGGTCGGAGGGAGGAGGAAGTGGGAATTCAGTCTCTTTAACCTACAAGGAAACTCACTCATGCAGACAGAGGTCTGCTAGCAAACAGCAGGCCCGAGTTACAACTGGAAGGAAGACAGGCTGGTCATTTTTCAGTCTTTTTCATCTTTCATAGATATGGATGGAATCTGAAAGTTATGCAGAAAGGCCTGTTAATCTAGATAAAACGAATATGCTACCACTGCTAAATCTTTCCCCTGGAGGGCGGAGGAGAGAGTTATAATCTGACAACCCATAGCGTAGCCACAATATTGTTTTACCATGTGTATTTACTGCCTGCAAATGTCCACTGTGCATATGTTCAGACAGTCACAATGCTCAATAAAATACAAAGCATTTATATACAGTCTGTCATAACGATTGTCTTTCGTAAATTGAATGGATTCTGATAAAATTGCATGATCAAGCTTTTCGTTCAAATCTATTTTGATAGAATATATTGAGTTTACCCATAATATTGTATAAGATTATATCAAAGGCAAGTATGGGCTATTTAGATGCCAACTACAAATCATATTTACCCACCATGAATAAGATTTATTTGAGCTGATATATTCAGTGGTTCATGCTTTTACACAATTTTACATTTAAAAACATAGGGACTGCTCAAAAATGCTCTTGGCAACCAATGGCCCCTCACCTCACACCTTACTTATTTACTTTAACAAATATTTTTAAATCATCATTAAGACTATAATAAATAAGAAATCTTGGAAAGTTCAAGTGTTTGAAGACAACTTACCCCACATTCACACAGAGATCTTCAAACTGCTTAGATAGTTGTAGCTTCACTTTTATGAAAAGTACTATGCCTCATTTTTTCAGACGAGGAACTGGATCTTGGTCTTCAACAATCTCTTTCAAAACTCCCATCTTGGCTACTCATTTACAGAACAGGTGGTGAATATCTAGTGGCCAACACATTCACTTACAAAGCCAGGAACAAGTGGTGGACAGAAGGAGGGAATATAGAATCTGCATAACGCAGCAATTTTAAAAGCTATTTAAAAGGGCATCCAATGAAAATGTATACATATTATGTTGTTTTATTACTTCTATTATTATCATTATTTGTGACGGCCATCAGAAACAGCATAGCAATACACTGAGCTAACAGCAGATGGACAACTGCCATCTTTTGGTTATGCTAATGAGAAATGTCACTTTTTGCATAGTTGGCTTTTTTATTCCCCAGATGTGTGTGCTCACAGTGAAAAACTAATTCTACTTTTTTATGCTTAAGTGGATTGCATGAGTATTGTAATATTGTAATTAAACTATGCACTAACGATTTATTCCTTACAAATTAAGTCAGGGTCCTCTTAATGAGAACAGGTAAAGTAGAAATGCAAACAGTGAAAGGATGCTGACTCTCACTGCTGAAAAGCCATTTCATATGGTATTTAAAGATAAACACTGCCCAGCAACAGAAGGAAGACCCTTGCACTGCTAAGAAATGGTTTACCTTCTTGTAGGCAAAGAATTGGTTACAATAATATCTCAAAGAGCTCATGAATGTAGATAGCAGAGTAAATGAATAATGGATAAAGTATTGCCATCCCTTGGCCACATTCTGTAGAGGCAATAATGGGGCATCAGACTTTTTTTCCCAATCAGAAATATTTACTATGCTTTTACAGCTCTGGCAAGTTGACTCTCCAATACAAGGAAAGAATTAATCTTTCATTATTCAGATGTACCACTACCATATTCACAGAGTTTTTTCAGGGTGCTCTTTCACAGATTTGAGGCATTGTAACACTGGAATGCCAACTGCTTAATCTGGTCAAAACTGCTTATGTCTACAGATTATAGCAAGAAATCAGAAAGAGATACTCCAAGGTAAAAGAAAAAGTGCTTGAGAATTCACGCATGAAAATATAGTGCCATTTATTCAAGAGGGAGAGGAAGTTCTGTCATCAGCAACATTTCAAATTAAACTTAAGGAGATACGTCAGAGAAATAACCTGAACTGGCAAGTGGAGAGATGTAGCTCATTCCCACAGTGGCATAGAAGCCAAAAGGATGCTAGTATGCAAGAACAAAAAGAAAAGTATCTGACTAAGCAGCTAGTCCTCATGCTTTACTTTTATTTCATAGGCAATAGATGTTTCATGTAATAATCGTATGACCACTGGAACAGTCTATCTTCTGATCAGTCACTGTATACTTGTTAAATAGCTCTATCCTTCCCATTTCCTTAAAGTAAAATGAACATGGAGATCACAGATGATTATGTGACCCTTAAGACATCTAGAAGCAAGGTTTTCCAAAGAAAAATTTGTAATGAGTCAGACACCTAAATAATAGCAAGATGACAACTTTCAGAAGTACTCAAACTCCAAACGGTTTTAACTTTTCTCAAAATCTAGACATTTATGTTAGTGCCTGCATGTGGCTCAAATTCTTCTAAAAATGTGGTCCAGACTATGTGTGCTGAATTTCACTGAAATTTAGTCCTTGATATGCATTTACCACACAGTAAAAAACAGTAGGTTTGTAGCATGAAAAAATTACCTAAGCACTTAACAAAAAAAGTGCAGATTAAAACACTTGACCAAATTATTTTTTCTGATATGTCTGAAGTTTAAATCTGCTCATCATCCTAATACAAATAGCCAAGGAGAATCAATCAGGATTCTTCCAATATCTGGTCTTCAGAAGTGAGATACAATTAAAATGCTTTCACACTCATATGCTGACATGAGGTTCTCTTGATCTGTATAATGACAGGTTTGGTCATAATGTTGAATATAACCACCCCATCAAAAGTCATAATGTCCTGCTTCACGCTAAGATTAGAAGGGAAGAAAGTTTGAACATGGGCACTTAAAACATTTTGGGGTGTTTTTCCAAGAGCAGATGTTTGCAGGATGTCTGTATTACATCAGACTGCTATACTGTTTTGACAGGACACAAAATGTCCATATAGTAACACCACACGGGCAGCTGTCTTTATACATCCAGTATCATCTTTCAATACAGTTATGCATGTATACAGCACTTGTATTACTGCCAATTAATCAGTCATTGTCACTATGTGGTTATCAAACAATCAATTTGGGAAATCTGAACCATTTGCACTCACAATGGTGCAGATTCCTCTCAGATCAGGTGATCAAGTCCTCTGTTTCCTAGTGCTCAGAAAGCACTCCAGAATTATTTTTCTCAGAAAAGAAATTATCAGGTATCATTTTATAATGAATTTGCTCAGACTTCTGGAACCACCTATTTCATACTAGGTATGCCAAAGATGACCAGTATTAGAACTTCAGTCTTACTTCATGTAAAACTTGTTGCATGATATCTATGCTTACAGCTTTGAATGTTCATCTTCAAGATGGAGGAGTTAAAATCCCTTATCTGCTGATAAATAAAACCCCAAACATCATCTTCATTCTCTGGAAGTGTTTAAGGTCAGGTTAGACAAGGCTTTGAGCAACCTGGTCTTGTAGAAGTTGTCCCTGCCTGTGGCAGCGCGGTTGGAACTAGATGATCTTTAAGGTCCCTTCCAAATCTAACCATTCTATATAAGGCATGTAGCAGTACTTCCAGTTCATTAGCCTTATTCACAAACACAGTGGCTATGTTTAGTTTTGCTCTCCTTTACTTGAAATAGACTCACCAAGTTGCATCACTACTGAAGGACAAGACCATATGAAATTTACAAGGGTAAAAATTTAAGAAACTCACATGGTAAACAAGAGGAATTTTACTGCAATGAATTCGCATTTTAAAACAATGCTTCACACAGTTTTTGGGACTGAATCTTCTCATTAACAGAGGAAAGCTAAAACCTTTGTTTTTCAGTTGGCATTTGTGTCATTAAATGTGGGTATGACTGAAAATGCAAAATGGTGACTATGT
Source organism: Psittacus erithacus (assembly GCA_009867235.2). Lineage (NCBI taxonomy): Eukaryota > Metazoa > Chordata > Aves > Psittaciformes > Psittacidae > Psittacus > Psittacus erithacus. Next base: position 85,975 of record WYDI02029405.1, on the reverse strand, counting down.
ATCAGAGGACAGGATCAAGCATGCATCTTGTTAGTTCCAGCTTCTCCAATATGGCCCGGTCCATCTACTCCTTTTGTGACATCGAACAATGTCAGTTTTAGTTTCCATTCTTATTGAGTCCTTAGTCTCTCTGTAGATACTGGAAATAAAGGCAATTACGTATGGCTAATTGTGGCAGATATCAGATGACAGAATCTGTATACCCCAGTGGAGACTTTAAGACAGGGAGAGAAACAGAGGACCTCAGATTATGAACACGTCAGTTGAAATCACAGCAGATTTCAAACTGAGAGATTACATTTTCACTGACAAAGAGTATCTCTGCCACAGGAAAACAATCAGGTGTTAGTTGTTCCTCTATAAATACAGTGTGCATTTCATTTACAAAATAAAAATTTAATTTTGACAACCAGGGATAAAAAAAGTACTTCCTGTTGATCTCACAGTAAAAAGCTATGCCCCGACTTAAAATTCTCTAATGAAATAACAAAGACATGTTTATCGCTATACAAACAAACAAGAAAAATTCCTTGGCTTTGTCTTCACTAAGATAACGCTGTGTACCAAATTCTGCTGGGAGCAACAAACTGAGCATTGTGTCAGGTTCTTTGATCTCCCTTGAAAACGATTGCTTTTAGTATACAAAGTCTAAAAGATGAGTGATAGGAAGGGCAGAAAAAGAAGAAAAGAAGGAATGTTCTACTTTTTTGACCTTCTACTGCCTGATGACCAGATGATACAGGCTTTGTAGGGAACTCTGTGTTTACATGTAACTAAGGGAAATGTCTGAAGGAAGAAGAGTTCCTCCCTGAAAGAGACTGAAATGGCTGCACATTCACTCATGCCATTTGAAGGTGGTTTTGGACCAGTTCTTCACAACAATCATCCTGAATGTTTCTTCATAACCAAAAAAAACAGTCACCACTGAGCTAAACTTGATTTGGAGCTAAACAGAGTTTGAAAGGCACAATTCTTCTAGGCTGGCAGGTACACTAGATTCAGCTCCACTCATGGGAGCATGGGTAAGAGTCCGTTCTGAGTACTGTATCATAAACCCTTTCTCAAAGGACATCTAGCCTATCTGACTCTTTCAAATTTCATTTTTTTTTCCAGCATATACATACCCTTAAAGATCAAGTCTGAAAGATCTGACGGAGTTTACAGAGTTAGTAATTTGAACCTCTCGCACTGACTGGCTGCCAAACACTCCCTTTAACTCCAGACTAAGTAACATGTAGCAAAACAACACACCTGAATTTGGCCAATACTTCCTTTTTAATGTTCTACTTCATACAGAAACAAGAGGCCTTTGAGGTTCTCAAATTTTCCACAACCTAAGCTCATCTTAAGATATTTATGAAGTCAGTCACATTTGCACAAAGCACACCTTTAGATAATTAAACTGCCATTGTGATAAAGCCTATTTTAATCAGGATGCTTCAGCCCACCCCATGCAGAGATACAGCCTAAAGCTGGTCCTGAAATGAAAGTAAACCATCCTTCCATCTTTCTGGAGCACTGATGCATTATTTTAGGACCAGCTGGAATGACCATAAACATAAGGAGAATTAGAGTCATACCTCTATCTTGTCACTGCTAGCTAGCTCCAGTTTTTTTTGTTTACCCCTCCTTCTTCCATATGTGTGTTCACGCGTGTTTGGCTACTACAAGCACTTTATCAATACCACTATTACTCCTCAAAATTCATTTCAGAGGGATGATTTTTATGGCTCACATGATTCTTAAGCTTCCTGTGGTATCTGTAACTCACAGAATCAGAAATTAACACACAGTGTAGCTTTTCATACAAAGGCACAATAGGAATGAATGTATTAACCTCTGTGGTGCATGGAATGTGTCAGCTTACACACTGGCAGCTATTTCTGTGAAACTCAGCTAACTTCCGCTGCTGTGTTAAAATAAAAAAATTCAAAAACTCTTCCCCAGAACTATGTCCCACGCTCTCGTATGCTGGCCAAACAACTGAAGTATCTGATGTTCCAGAGTCTACTTCATACTGACGCTGGCCAAACTGAGTTTAAAAATGCACTTTACACATACTGTTGACAAATGCCGAGCTTTTCTAAGCAGGTATAAAGCTCCACTGTTCCATGTGACTTGGCAAATATTAACGAGCAGGGAGACAAATTAGCAATGGAGAGTATGGGATTTTTTTGTTTGTTTCTACAAAAGAGTGTCAATCCAGGTTTTGCAGAACCAGAGATGATTTGGATCTTAGTCCCAAATTTTAACCAGCTTCATCCTACCAGCGAATCATATATGGCAGGTAACAAAATTCAAACTCTGGAGATGAACATCATGTTTGCTTAATTCCAATGATTTGACAAGGGTTCTGGGGCTGATCAGGAGTACCTGAAGAACACTTACAACTCTATCATTAGGACCCATGAACACCATAATACCTCCAAAACTTAGTGATATTGGGAGCTTTGAATCAGATACATCTGGCAACCAGGCCAATGCTTTTTAACATAGCTCAAAAAAGATTCTTTATTATCTTTCCACCTGTTTTCTAATTGCCTATGTTAAATTAGTATAATTGCTAATTATCTGCACTACAGCAGTGCCTAAGATATGCCGGGTACCATAAAACACTGTAGGAGGGGGTGGTCATTGCTCTGAAGAGCTTACAGCCTAAAAGGACATAATCACGTTAAGGATTTTTAAGTAGTTTAAAAGTGCTTGTCAGGACAGAGCTTTTCTGCCCAGCAACGTGTTTCCTTTTGCTGGTTTACACCTAGACAGCCTTTACAGCCTGATTCAGAGCTAGCTAATGGGAAAGACAAGCAAACACACTGCTCTGAGGAAATCTGAAGTAAAATTGACAATAAAGACACAAAAATGTAAAAAAAGTTCCCTCAAGGCGAAAAGAAAATGTGTATGATTTGATGATTGTTTTGCTTCAGATGCAAATTGTATGCGAACAGACTTTGCATTGTGTTCAAATGGAAGAAAAAACTGGTTTTCATATTTACTTAACCTTTGCCTCTTCTACATTGTTTTCCGACTTACCTGCAGTTGGAGCGGGCCTAAGCCTGGTGTTGCTGCGGCAGCAGCTGCCATGGTAGTTGGGATCAGCTGAACAGGGTAAGGGTCACCTAAGTAAGAGAATAATAGAGGCGTCAGCACCTTTTATCTACTCTCCACCTGCAAATTAAAGTCCTGCATTCACTCTTTCCAAAAGCCTTCTTTTGTGTGCCTTGTTGAGGCCTAATGAAAAGCTCTATTGTGCAGCCTTTTACTAACACTCTTTTCACAATTCTGGCTGAGAGAGGAATGTGAATAAAAGGCACAAGCAATTAAGGCGGAAACCTCATCCTTTTTCATGATGTATTTAGGGAAATGGAAAAAAAAGTGCACATTGATCAGAAGGCTGCACTTCAAAAAAAAAAAAAGAAAAAAAGGAAAGAAAGAAGATGGGGGTGGAGGAGAAGAAAAGGAAAAAGGAAAACAGTACAACCTTGATAAGATCACAGCATTAGAAGGGGACAAATTTACAAGCTTGTCCAGAATATGAAGTTAACCAAACTCTGCTCACTGTTAGTAAACTGAGCCTCACACAGATCAGAAATGGCACTCCCCTGACTACTGTGTTTTCTTTTAGGTGAGGACAAAATATCTTGCTTTAGTTTCAGGGTTTCATCCTACAACAGCAAAAAGCATGTGAAGTAGATCAGATACAAGCCTCCAAAATCCCCATGCTAACTCCACTTCATAACTTGTGATTCAATTTTGCTGCTGAGGGAAAACTACTTCACTTCTAGTAAGAACTGCATTGTGCTGAATGAGATAAAGGGACTCAGTAAAGGTTTAAGAAAAAGTCGCAGGCAAAAAAAAGTCTACCTAAATGCTCCTGTACATTTCATTAGAGAAGCAGATTAGAAGTTTTCCTTCTTTATTGTGCTTTTTTGGGGGGTAAAAAGACAAATTAAGAAGGCAATGCAGGCTGTTCTGTACAAGTACTGTTAGTTACTATTGGATTTAAATCTTTAATGCTATCAAGCCTAAGTTACAGGACACAGAAAACAAATTTCTCTCATGTTTTTGAAATCTTACAAATAAGTTATGTTGGTGTATACATGTTCAGGAAACCTGCTACTGTTTATTTTTCCCATTTATAATGCAACCTAGCATTATAAATCATCTTTACAGAGATCTCTTCATTAAACAATTTTGATCTCCTGTTAACTGTAACTTCTAGAAATGTTATGGCCAGAAAAAAACTGGGCTGGCAAAGCATTTTAACAGGTATTTAACTTCAATGAATGTGCCTGCTTATATTTGAGAACATCTTAAACAATGCTCTGCAGACTGAATTCTTACAGTCTTTCAAGGCTGGCCAGCCAAGCAATAGGAATCCGAAGATCTACCCAAGCATTCCCCATTCTTTGCACCAGCACCAGGATACAACTTCTCTATTTATTTCTTTCTTTTCAGTGGGCAACACATTTCCTGACTTGCCTGGGTTGGTTTTTTTTTATCCCCAAAGGATGTGACTGTTTCACATTTTCCAGTGTTACTTTGCTTTAACTGAGGCATCCACTTTTCTATTTCATATCATCAACTGAACTAAAAATTTTTGGAGAGTTATTTTGTAACCCAAGCAGTGGGCCTTAAACATGTGAAGGCAGAGGGAAGAAAGACCGTGGTTCAAAGACTCAGGGTCAATGGTATTTAACTGCTTCCATGCCACTAGTAGCTCAAAAAACTAATCCCAGTATCATTCTGAAAGACTCCTATCTAGAAGAAGATATTTTGTTCAAGAACCAACCATGAAATTAATAAATTCTAAAATGCAAAGAAAAGAACAGGGCTTCACTAAAAGAAAGTCTTTCACTAGAATGTTGGTTTTACAGCCATTAAAGTTTTTAGTTATGAATTACCCGTATTAAAACAAAGATATTGAAAGATTAAGTTCCACACACTGTCCTACATTCTTCTTCATTCCACACACATGTACAAATCTCAGCCCATCTTCCCACAACTTCATGCCAGTTCATAAATCCCACTATTCTGAGCTTCCTAACTAGCCAGGCAAATTCTCATACTCTCATCTGTTGTGGTAATTCCCATCTTGTAATGTTGTTTTGGTAGATGTATCCAGAAGATGCTTGCGAGAGAAGAACATGCTAAAGCCCCCACGGCCATGTGTGTAGTATCCCATGGCCGTGTGCATGGTCACAACCACTGGCTTTGGTAGTGTTAGGTAATGCCTCTGGGGCTGTTTAGAAGACCATACTAGAAAGCAACTACTACATCACACTACATCAATACATGCTAATGTTTTTCAGAATTCTAAGGAAAAAACTCCATTTCATCCTAAAATTCTAACTGTGCAGAGCTAGGCTCTCCTGTTCACCAGGTTGTTTTTTTGTTAGTTCATTCTTTAAAGGGTTTTACATTTTTCTAGTGCTCCAACATATTTTTAACAAAAAAAAACAATGAACAAAACTGAAAGGCATCTGTAACCCACCATGCATCTTTGCATCGTAATGCTTTGGTAATGCCCTCTGTTATCTTCTGCTTATCTCAGAGGTTTAGCAGTTCTTTTTATAAAGAAAAGTACACCCTGCCTGTGCTGCTACTCTTTCACAAGGGCTATTCATAGACAGTATATCCACATTACTACTCCTACCGTACAGACAAGGCAGCAGCCTTGTTGTTGCTGAAAAAGTTAGAGGAAGGTACAACAATGAGCAGGGACACCATCAGGGTTAGCAGTCTGCTGTTTGCCCTGGAACAAATGTCTAACTAAAGATCACCTCTGTCTGGAGGTGCTTACTGTCCACAGGAGACAAAACACAAGAAAGCAAGAAATACACTCAAACTCCATGCCATGCCCTGGGTCACTCAACAGGTCAATGGAAAAGCCAAGATTACAATCCACAGACAACTCCTGGCGGAGTGCCCTCACCAGAGAAGGATACAGGCCCTGTACTGGTGAGGAGGCCAAGCATGTATATACTTGCATCCCATGGTGCAGGAGCAACTGCCACCCTTCAAAATACTAAGAAAGGCCAGAAGTCTCCTCTGATAAAAATGTACCTGCTCATTCTTTGTTGTTAACTCTAGAACATGAAGCATTTTGCTACTGTCCTTCAATTTATTCCTATATCAGACTGAAGGTCTTGCCTGAGCAGTTTTAGTTAGTTCTGAAGTCTAGAAAATGCAAGTCTTAACTATTTTATTACTTCTTCAGTAAATCCATTATTTTTAGACATAAAAAGTTGCTACATTTTTTTCCCAAGTTCTAGGAACATCTCAGGAATGTAAGGCAAGATATACAGTTATTAGAAATAGATATTTCTCAAGCCATTAAAAGTCTGCATCACTGAAAACACCAATATATTCTCAAACAACTATATTACATTCCAATTTACAGAATTCACTATTTATCTACTAAGGCATGCAGGCAGGACTGTAGCTCCCTGCATTTTTCAACTACCAAAAGAAATATTTTGTGCTGTCCTTTCATGTTACAAACTGTCTCTGGTTATGTCTGGGCTTTTCTGATAAACAAAGCATCAGAGAGGTTTTGTTGTTGCTGCATATCTTTAGCACACTATATAGTAAAATCTGGAGCAGGTCAAAGGTTGGGATTTTTATTGTGAGAACAAGGTAAAAATTATTTCCTTAGCTGACATCTTCTTCTCTAAAATATAATTATTCCCAGAAACTTGGTGACATCACTCTGAAGAACAGAAGTACTTCAGACTGACTACAGAAGGACACGTACTGGTGCTACAGCACCTAAAGAAGTGAAAGGGACATGTCAGCCTGGGGGAGCTGATGGGGTATATTAGAGGTGTCAGTGCACGGTGTGAGCAAAGGAGAGCACCAGTGACTCAGGAAAGAAAGAAGGCAAGGCTGAGCCCTCAATATGCCAACTCAATAAAAAATGCCAATTCTTTATTTCTCTACCCTTCTTTTGGTCCGTCTTCCACAAACATACCCAGAACCTCTTTCTTGATAATTTATGCGCTGCAACTTCTTTCAATTTCAAATCACACCTTCATCTTTGCCCAAAATAATCTTCCAAGATCTTGCTTACGAGAGGATTTTTCATGAAGTATATTCACTTTTAAACCACTCTTTCTATGAACTCTATCAGCCTCCACAGAAAACACTTTTTTGCGAAAGTAAGTCATGGTACAGAGCCAAGTGGACATCCTGTCCCAAAACACAAAATAACAATCCTGTGTTTAGGAACCTGGTTTTCAACTGACTAGCTACCAGGTTAGTGTATATTAAATGATTGTATGCTTGTGGAAATACAACAGTGGCTCTTAAACCATTTATATGTTTTGCAAAATTTTATCAAAGGAGTTCAGTAAGTTAAAAAACATTAAGACTTCCTTTAAAAAGAGAAAAGAAAGCATAGGAGCTAACATTATGTGTGTTACAACATTCATCTAAACTCATAAGATGTTTTTTCTTCTGTCACTCATCTCATTTATTTCCCTTCACGGTGTAATCCCCCCTAGTGTCTTGTCTTGTCTCCTGACAGGCTACAAGCTCTTCAGAGCGGGCACAATTGTCTTACTTGCTATATAAATCAAGTTACATACTAATGTTAAATTATAATGTTTTGACAGGAATTTTAAAATGAACCTGATTATATGAAACAATACAGTCTGATATTTTTCCTGAAATTTTCTTCTTTTAAACAAAAAGATAACAGAAGAGGCAAAGTAAGGGGTTTATTTCCCATGATTTTTTTATTGTTATCCTCAAACCTGTCTTTGAAGGACAGCAAACAAAAAAGGTTGGAGGTTATGAAAGAAGAAAAAAAAAAACCAGTGCACAGACTATAAAGAGTAAGAAATAAAAACAAATTCTTAAATTATAATTTCTAAAACCAGTATGCTAAACTGAATTTCATGAAGAATACCAGAATAAACATTTCCTTACAGTAAATTCTGCTGAATGAAAAGGAATTCTACATTATTTTCCCCCCATTTTTGACAAGCTCTAGAAAAAGCCACAATAATTTTACACTCAATTTATCACTTAAGTGTATTTAAAATGAATAAACATAGCTGATGGCTGACAGGTAAGCCACTGCATCTCTTCACTCATTCATTCTCATGCTCATTACCACTTCTCTTTCACTTTCTTCAGTGTGATGGTGGATATGTAATAAGAGTAATGGGAGGCTGTGAAAGACATGAGCAGTGTTTCCTGACATCTGGCTCTAGGCTTTAGGGATTTAGATAAATGAAAGTATGAAAAAGATAACCACCAATGGCTTCCAAAACTAAATCCAAACTGGTTCCCCGATTATCTCTGAGGATAGTTCTGGACAGCATCGACCTAGAAGAGATTAGCCTATTTAGCATTTTAGAGAAACAATTCAGTCTACAGAAGGGATGGCTTTGGAGGGACCTAATAGCAACGTTCCAATTCCTATAAGGAGGTGAGCAAGATAGGGCCATACTGCTTAGTGTTAAGTTGGAGGACAAAAGCCAGTGGACACGAAGTGAATCAGGACAGTATCAGATTTTCCCCATGTGGACAGCCAGATGTTGAAACACGGCTGTACAGTCTTTATCCTCTGAGGTTTTTGAGCCCTGACTGAATAAAGCCCTGAGTAATGTAGTCTTCTTTCCTAGATGATCCTGCTCGGAGGAAGAGGCTGGACTACGGACCTTCTGACATTTCTTCCAACCAGAATAATTGTATTATTTCCAGGGTGCCTTTTATACATAGATGGATAGATAGACAGATAGACAGATAGACAGACACACCCCCTTATACACACCTGCCAAATCACAGACTCATAGAATAGCCAGGGTTGGAAAAGACCTTAAGATCATCTAAAGGACTTTAAGACCATCTGAATAAATGACAGTTACTCAAAAGCTCTGAGTACCAAGGAAAGACAAAGTATTTCCAGAAAGGTTTGTACATGCTCATGAATTTAAAAATTGGGAATTCTATTTAGTTGCCCAGCTGTGGATAACAGTGCCATAAGACTAGACATCTTTTATAGCCTAGAAACTGAATTGAAATGATCAGCCTGTTTTCACATGACCCCATTATTTTGCTTATCTATTTTGGTTTTATTAGCATTATTGTGAGAAGTCACACATAGATCAGGGGCTATGAGATTTTTTCAGTTAAAAACAGTCCTTAGTTGTGTTGTAATTTTTTGCAGTCTTGATGCCTTCCGCTGCATTTGCAGCATTACAGAAGTGACATTCTCAAGTATGCTAAAAGGCGAAGTTGTTACCAAAAATTCCTCTTGCTGTTTCTATCCACAATGCTATTACTCTTTCCTTATCCTGGGGGGAACATGAGGGTTTAGTCATATGCTCATTCTTTATCAAGGCATAAACAGTAGCCCTGAAAGATGACTAGCATCTTTATAAAGAAGCTACAGTATGTGGTCCTCGCAACACATGGTTCCTATTTTTGTCATTCTGATAAAAGCATAGCAATGTCAATATTTTTTTCTTGTGATTTGGTGACTGCCAGTGACCTGTATGTCAGCTGATACAGCTGACACAGTTAAACCAGAAATTAGCGCTCAGTTTCTTTAGAAGCCAGACACATGGACCCCAAGCACAAGAAAAATTATAAGACAGTCCACATGATACTCCATTAAACAATGAAACGTGACTGACTGAAAAACAGAGATACATCAGCAAATTTCCCTGAGGAAGTTTATGGTATTTAACTCCTAAACATTAATTTTATTGTACTGTATGAGGAACCAATTAACTGAGAGTTTCATTTTTATCAGACATCAGAATTATTGTTCAGAATATAGATGAATAGTAAGTTCAGCATATTTTAATTTTACAAGGCTTGGCTTGTTCATCTCACACATTTTTGCCGATTTTAAAAAGTAATTAGATATTTCATCAATAACTCTGTGTGCATTATTTTATTTAGAAGACTTCCAGCAGTAATGAGTTGATATGTAAGACACGTACAATGTACCTACTGTATTTTCAGATTTCCCCCCCTAATTGGATATGGTTGAAATAGCGATTAAAGCGCTTTCAGAAAACCTTGTGTTGATGACATCTGACTGGGAACACAATATCATTTGTTACTACAAATTATCCACAGGGGAGAGGAGGAATGGGCAAAGAAAAGCAATTCTTGTTTCCAAATTTTGGCATAAATCCACGAAAATAACATAGGTATCAGCAAATAAAAGACTACGTAGAAGCTTTCTAGAGAATATGTGAACAACCTGGAAAATATATTTGGGCTAAATCCCACTTCCAGAAACACAGACTGGGTAACTATTGTTTTCTGAGTAAAGTAAACAAATTCAATCTCTCGCACACCTCTGTTTAGAAAACGAAGTATGTTATTCTTCATAGAACCACAGAATAGTCAGGGTTGAAAAGGACCTTAAGATCATCTAGTTCCAACCCCTCTGCCATAGGCAGGGGCACCACGCACTAAACTATGTCACCCAATTCAACAGCTTCAATCACACTGAAAAACCTCAGGACTAACACAACATATCACACCACTGTAAAGTGGCTAATCAACATTTCATTTCCTTTTTAACGTGATCATTAAATGCTTAAAGAAGAGATGGAATGCAGTTTCCAAAATGGATCTTAGCACCGTTAACTGGGGAGGACTCATCTTCTTTATGGAGTTTGGGCTATTCAGTGTCTTTTAAATGGAAAACTAACGGCAAACAGTGCTGCAACTGTAGAACAGAAGCAGCATGGGGAAGCATTCTGTGCTGGTGCATTCTGATACTTACATTTGTAGAATACCACTGTTCTCAGCCTAACTTCTTCTGCCTTTTCTGTAAAAAGGCCCCCAGAAACAGCCCTTTTTGCTTTCACAAATCTTTCTTTCATTCCTTTTATTAACTCTTATACAGGAGCAACAACCATGCCTTAATATTCCACATACAAATCTGTACATATGTGCATTAATAAAAGGATCACACTACCTACAACTGAAGAGCAGCCTCCTCTGAGGTGGAACTATGCAGTTTTTTAAGGGCACAATACAAAATTTCTTCTCTTCTTCACTTACACTGTTTTTTATACTTTCAAAGCACTTCACAAATATTAATTAGCTCTAAATAAATTCTAATTATTTCTAAGAGTGGCCCTAGCGATCTGTATCATCTGGTGTGAAATCTTACTTCAGTGAAGTCAACAGCAACAGCTCCTCAGACCTCAACAGAGCTGACATTTCACTTGCTATTGCTAAAATGCTGAGAGTCATGTATATTATCTAGCAAGTACCACAAGTGGAGCTGAACTAGTAATAGTAGTAGCAAATGATAGGATTAAGGAATGCTGTCTGAGAATAAAAGGAGGAGGGTTAAATGACCTGAACCAATCTGCATAGGCTAAATTTGGGAGAAGCTTTGCCACAGTTTGGGAAATGCAGTAATCGGGCTCTGGCTGCTTTCAAAGTCAGCTGAAATGGAAGGCACTCACCTGCTGCTAAAACCAATTCATATACTTAGGATATTGGGCTTAACTCCTAGCATCTACTCATGCCAGAGGTCACTAACTTAATTAACACCTCACTCCAAAACATCAACTCCTTATAGAGAGATCTGCATTATACATTTATAAAAATATTACATATTATATATATAATAAGATACATATAAAGAGGCTTGCATAAAAATCAAAATACTTAAAACACAAATAGCACTTAGTGAATGGATAATGAGGTATGTAGCAAATAAGTAGGTAATCAGTATTTTTCTTGCTAATTGTGGACAATATAGTCCATGACATACTGCCAATTTACTTTTCTCATGTGAAAAATACACTTTGGTTGCAAATAACAGTATTAAATATTTTACACACCATGCAATTATATCTAGGTGTGGGGGTTAAAAATCAATCATAGCTTATGAATCCTTTTCTCAAATAGATATGTAATCCTAATAGAAGTTCCTCCCTCTTTCTCAGCCAACTTTACCACCACACAATATGCCATAGAGAAAAAAGGGGAAGTGTCAACTTGTGTAAATTGTCCCTTACATAATGCAAACCATCTGTTTAAAAAAAACAAAACAAAATGAAAAAACAAGCCACGCCCAAGCATGATCTGCTATGGAGAAAAAGAAAGAAAAAGAAATGTACTTCATCGAATTGGAAGCCAAAGACCATGACCCACCATGTTAACTATGGAGAAAATATTTACCTATGCCCTCCCTGCATTTACCTGATTTAGCAGATTTTTTGAGAAGTGTAAGTGGGTAATTTCCTCTGCACATAGTAGAGACTGATACTGTTGGGTTCTTTTGAGCATCTCAGGCATTTAGAATGTTTCCAGTAAGGTAGAAACACAAACAGAGAAACCTTCTTGGTTTTAGTAACAAACAGAACAGCTCTCACACAGTGATGCCATCACTGAGACAGTCCTGACTCCCCAGCCACTGGAACCTGGCAAAGTGAAGGGGGATTAATTATCGGTATACTCTTTCCCTGTTCTTCTACTCTTCTTTAGGTATCTGCCATAACAGGAATCTAAACGGACCCCTGCTATGAACTGCTAAGACTATTTTTGTGTCATCTTCAGTCAAATCCTCATAAAAGGAAGTATGTGTAGAGAAAACAGTACTCTTCCTTTGCACAGCCTCTTTCTGGATAAGTCATTAGTCCACTAGAAGCACTGGCTGAGGAGTCTTACCACATACACTCCGTGAAGCCACTAGGAGACATACATTTGATCCTCTTTTCTCTAGCACAGACAGGTGAATCAGAAAGCACTGGATAAGTTAGACTGCTTTCATTATCTAAGCTGAATGAAAGAAAACCAGCAGTATAACTAGGTACTCATCATTTAACTTATCACTTTTTTCTCTTTCACTGACCTCACGACTTGATCACACATTCCCTTCCAGCTACAGCCGTGCTGGCTAAAGAGGCCACCATCTCCAACCACAGTCCACTGCCAGAAGTTACCACTGTGACCAAGCTGCTTGTTTAATCACTTCCCAACATGTTTCCATTAAAATGAGCCAGTTCAGTTTAAGCAATTTTAACAGAAAGTCCTTGCTATCCCAGCCTGAACAGAAACAAGTTAGGGAAAGCCTAACGAAGAATCTTGCCCAGCATGTTAGAAGCTAGAGGCACAGTGATGAGCAACTGAAGACAGTTCTCTCTACAGCTACTTGGCACACAGGGGGTAAGTAACCAGTCAGGTGTGACCAATAGCACAAATGACTAGAGATCAAGTTATCTATTGCAGTGCTACACTGGTAGCCACTTTAGCTCAGTTCAAGCAAGCACAGATAACTGTACTAAAGTTTACCATAAAAACATTTGCTAAATATCCCTGAGACTTAGATCCTAGTGCCTTTGTCACTCTCCAGTGATGACTTAGTCTCCTAAATCACTCAGGTGCTTTAGAAAATTTTATCCAAAGCTCTAGTTTACAGTCTACCACATCTTTGCACAGTGGACTGATACACAGAAGGGCAAGAAGAAGACTGGGAGAAATATGTTTAATGGCCTGTCAAAAACCTTACTTGATGTGAACATGTTATAGTTTTAAGGCAGCTCTGTCTTTCATTGCTACAAGCTTTCTAGGTGTAGCTAAATCTGTATATGCTTTTTTGTTTATACTAAACTGTGAGTGAAAAGAAAAAATCCTTTGGACTACTTATCACTTTTCCGCAGCTTCTCAGTTAAATTCAGTCAAACATGCCAGGGAATCACCAAACACAGAGCTGACTTTCTCCACTGGCTTCTGCTCAGCCCTAGACCTTGTCATGCTGTTGATTCCAAGCCTTACTGCCAGAAGCAGCAGCATCTCTACTCTCTTTCATTTACAAGGATACACAAACACACAAGGTCATATATACCTCATGTATGTGAGGAACTACAGGACTGTCTTACAGTTAATGTACAAGGAGCTAAAAGGGAAAAAAACAACCTCAACTCTTTCTATCCAAACCAGACTTCAGTAACATAGAAATAATTTCATCTGTCAGATATATCTAACAGGGTGCTTTCCTGACCTTTTCCAGGCCTACCGTTATGGTAGCATTCATATTCAGTGTGGCTTTCAGTTAAACATTCTGCAATGTGAATCACTACTTCTCCTATTTGAAGGAGACTGAGTGTGAAATCACTGGAACAACTGAATGCACCTATGCTTTGGCACTGCAGCTGCTGAGGGATGTTAAGTGTTTTGAAGACTAATTTTCAGTAGTGGTGCCAGTCTGTAAAATATTAGGAAAAGGGATCAGTGGCCAAAGAAACTCAGGTTTGCATTCAAGTACTGTATTCACAATGTTACAGAAACTGAAAGAAAACTGAAATCGCAGGTTAAGCCAGTTTAACTAAAGGAATCTTTTAATGTTCTAATTATATGAAACTGCTGCAGCAGCAAGTGCTCAGTACCTCAAGAAACCTGATGAATTCATGAGTTAATCAACAGTATAGATATATATACTGACATGGACATAATAAAGCTAAACACCCATGCTAGACACAGAGAACAATAGAATAAGCAAGTCCTAAATAACTCAGTTCAAAACTGATGTCAGAAGAGTTAATACAAGCACAAATGCATGAAAACAAAACTATGAAATTCATGCTCTAGCTAAGTCTATTCATGGAAATAAAGTTCCTTGGTTATTCCTTAATTTGTATTTATTATCATCCTGTTGACAAGAACATTAAAATCCTACAGAAGGCTTAAATAAAATTTTAAAAAAATCTGGGGAATGTAGAGAACAATACAAATCTTACAAAGATTAAAAAAGTAGATGCTGTATTTTTTAGTGTTAGGCTCTCATAAATATACTCATAGTTTGTGTTAGTCCATCAAACTGAAAGGCATATGCTATCTTTGATCTCTGTGCAGAACTCCCATTGAGATTAATGTGAGTTTTGTGTGAAGAAAGAGACAAGAATAGGCCCTCAGTTCACAAATAGTAAGCAGGCTGCTTCAGGAAAAAAACATGCTTTTTCTTACAACGATGTTGAAATTTATTGGGAAGTTTCAAATAGCTTCTTTTCTGATGTATGTATGTATGTGTGGTCATGAGCATGTTCACTTGTCAAAAAGATCTGTCAGAAAGAAGGTGCACAAATCTACTTGTTGTGTGAAATGTTTTGATGTTATTTTGAAACACATATTTCATCTCTGACAATCTTTTCTCATACAATAATGACTAATCCTCTATTTTACAGTTACCTGTGCAAGTTAATGGCTTTGTCCACTGGGCTAGAGGTGATACCTTTAAACAGATGGCACGCAATTGTACCCTATACCCACTTCCAGCTAAAAAAATCTACAGGACTTACTGCATCCCGCTTTGTAGCTGAAACCAGGAGGAAGAAGAAATCCTTGCTGTGCAGCTGCTGCTAGGGTTCGTTGGTCTGGAGGAAATACGGGAATCATTAATGGAGGCAGCTGACCCTGGACCTGCTGAACAGGAGAGGGAAAATCAAACACGGAATTTTTTTCTGGGGGAAAATGTCTGCTTACATGCTTACTCTTGCTTCTGGTCTGAGATGTTAGGTTTCAATATGCTCCTCCATAATGGGGTGTTCCAGTAGCATCAACTTTTCAACCTCATTTTAATTACCAAAGCACTTCATATGAATTACATTAGCCCAAAATAAATCAAAATATGTCACTAATGCATATCCCAATTAAGGATTTCCCCTGCAAGTCCACAATGCCTCACTTTTCTGACTGCAGGGTGGCTTTTTCTTCTCTTTCACTGCACATTGTAACAGCATCTCTGCCTCAGAGAGCAGCTTTCACCCTGACTGAGCTCAAACACAAAGATATACACACACGGAAGTACAAGTATGTGCGTAAGTACTCTACAGCACAGTCAGTACTATTTTTCTGCCCATACGCATGCACTTACTCGTAAATGTGAAAAGAGAAAAGTCTCTGAGATAGTAAGAAAAAGGCTGAGACGCTTTATTCACAAGTAAAACACAGCTATATCTGAAGTGTTAGCTGTTCAACTTTGCACAGCAACTGTACACAACCATGCAAGTCAGGAAATGGAAAATATTATATTGTAAGTGGATACTGCAGGGGACTTAAGACATGCAGAAATTAGTCATCAAAACTGGAAGTTGGCCATGGCACAATGTCTAATACTATGCTTTTACCCAGTTCTGTCGGCATTTTAATTGCTAGCAATGGACATCATCTTTGTATTTCACGCAGACAAGAAACAAAAAGTTGGCTAGATTCAAATGTTAAATGGATAGTTTTAATTAAAAAACCCCACTGTACTGACCATATTAATCAGTGAAGGGAGACTGACTCAGTTTTTAAGAGAGGTCATCTCGATTTTTAATGGCACTGTTCAGCTGAGGCATCAGTATGTTATTAAAGACTAAAATTCAGTTTGTGGTCTGTAGCTTTAAGGAACATGAAGAATTAGGGCATTGACAGACAACCTTTTTTTTTGCCAGAGGTGTAAGAAGGTACTGCTCCCTTTATCATTGCCCGCATAGAACAGAGAACCTGTGCCAGCTCCTTGGCTGCCACAGTTCAGACCACAGCATCTCCTGAAGATCCAGCAGATGTCTTGATTCACCCAACACTGTTACAAAGCAGAAGAGTGATAAGAAATTTGTGACGGTAACCTCTTAACTTATGCCAGGACCTGTCAACACCTGTGTGAATGCTGACTGCAGCCCTGTTGCTGGAAATTCTTACAGTGGGAGATTAAGACTGGGACTGAAGCTAGAGTAGATGTAGCTCCATTCACTGAAATAACTCGATCCATTTTTTGTTACTTCAGTATTCTCCTTTCTATTCTGATCCTGTTAACAAGAAGACATACGTACTTTTAACTGAATTGCTGGAGAAAAAAGAACATGTAAAATGTGATCTGTTCTCTATCCCCACTCTGTCACCCTAGAACTGCCCAATGTTTTGCTTTTTCTTCATGTGTTTGTTGTGGGGTTTTTTTTGGTAGGTTTTGTTTGTTTGTTTGTTGGGGTTTTTTTTTATTTAGGTTTTTTTTTTAAAGACAAAGACAAAGTAACTGTATTCTTTTAGAACAAAAATGAACAGCCGTGTGGAATTTTTGCATAGTACTCTTCTTCGGCAAAAAGCCACAGAACTTTTTTTTTAAATGGTTTCCAAGGATGAAAGTGACTTTGCCAAGCAAAGAAGCTTCAAAACAGGACTCAAAAACACTAATAGAAAGACAGATGGTTCTACTAAGAGCTTTGCTGCCAAAAAAAACGTTAAAAAAAAAAAGTGAAAAAAATGGAGTGATGTTATTGAAGCTGACTGCAAAGTTCTCTGATGACTGCAAATACTCTTGTCCCACTGCAAGTGTTAACTCTGCCTCCAGGGCTAATATAACTAAAGCACCACACACACACAAATTGTCATTGCCAAACCCACAATGTAGCACAAGTCTGCACTTGATTCCAAGTGACTGCCAAATACATGAGCAAAACACCACACTGAAAAATTCCCATTTAGGAAAACATTTACCAGGAAAATGCCCTTTCTTCTTAACTCTGACTGCTGCATTTCATTTTTTCAAATCACTGCTTCTCTTTATCTCTCCAAGGGGCCTTATACCCACTAATTTCAAATGACACAACCCTGGTCACGTTAAGGAGGTAAGAACTATAGAGTGATGAGGATGGTTTGCATGGATACAGAAATAACGCAGTCAAAACAATGTGATTTTCATTCCAGGATGGAATGTATGTAGCACCAGTCAAACAGCTACACTTCATTTTCTCTCAAATACAAATAAGAGCAAACATTAGTTTATTTTAATCCGACTACCTGACACAATACGATACAAATTCTGGACTCTTCATTTTTATGGCTCATTTAACTACTATATCTTAACTTTCATTATGTTTGTTATTATTACCTAGAATTGCTAGGATACAACTGTTTCAAGTGGCACAGAATGCAGGCCCTCTTTCTGAGTTTTACACAAAGGGTTTTTTTCTCTTTTTTTCCCTTTATTTTTTAATCTATTATTATGCAAGTTGCACCTCTCACAAATGTTTGATGTTACATAATTTACATACTTTTCAATGTTTTCTTGACAGTAACTTCTTGATACTGCATTTCTAACTTGAACATAATGGACTGCAATTCAGAGCTACTTTTTCAGATCCTTCAATTTGTTGTGCTAATGGACATAGATGTGCCCATAGAAAGAAATGCATCTTTAACAATCTAAAAATGCATATAGCTGTCAAGATTCTCCATTTGGCAGTTTCCCTACATGACTACCTCTTTTTAGTTGCAATTTCCTAACGGTGAAAATTGTAGCTTAAATCCTCACAGAATTCCCAATGGAATTAATGGGCTACAGCTTCACCCTGTAACTTCTAGCCTACTTTATGACGTTAGTCTGGATGATACAGATACAATCTTCCAAGTGCCTGTTTTTTCACTACATGTACTATTGCCACGATGTCAACAGATCACACGGTTCCTTCATCTTTCTTTTAGTTTGCATGCTGGCACCACATACAGATTAACCAGAAGTATTCCTGCACTGTATGACAAACTGCAGCAGCATGGTAAGCACAAAAAGGCACGACATACATAAACCAGCAAAGAAACAAAGTGAATGTCATGAGAGCCATAATATTCACTACATAATATTCACTACAACAAATTCACTAGGTAAGGAATTCATACTTCCATTCACATATCTCTGAAAAGTAATTTGGGGCAAGAGGGAAGCTTTGCTGCAATCAAAGACATAAACCTTTGGCATTTAGTTTATGAGAAACAGCTCCCCTTAAGGAAGCAGATACACAAGAGTTCAAACAGTCCAAGAAAGTAAAGGTTCCCTAATACATAATGAGGACAGTAAGTCACCTTCTCCAATGGAAGAAATTGCAACTACATTTAACCTAGAGTCCAAACCAAAATCTGGGACCCTTCACACTTGGCACTGAAAATCCATAAAGGAGATTAGCCTTAAAGAACTTATCAAGAGAAAAAAACAATATGAGTACATGACAAACAACTAATCTACTGTCCAAGTGGGAAACTGAGGCATCCAGAGCTGCCCAAAAGATTTTCAATTTTGAGAAGTGCCTTGCTATACCTATTTTTTTCAGTGCCTTTGAAAAATCTGCCCCTAGATGACTTATCCATATCAAAAGAAAATTTGTTAGTAAATTTGGAACTGATTCCAGTTGCTAAAGTCTGGGCCAGCATCTTCACAAATCTGTGTATGTCCTCTATGACTTAACCATAACAAATCCAACTGCACAAAGATGTTCATTCAGTGTAGCCACAGCTAGATTCCCAGCATTTCCAGCTTCATTATAATTGTAGTACATCCGCCTAAATTCTGGTCTCCTACCTACTTTTAGGAACATACTATGGTTTCCACAGCTACCTAAGCACTAGCAGTATGTTTTTTGCAGTTACCCCTACTGTTTGCTACTAGCTCCTGCTGTGACATATAAATTTAGATTGCAAACACTTCACAACTACAGTTCTACTCTACTTTCTGTGAAGTGTCACGTGAGCTTTGGGTCACTATATAAATAAAGACAAAATAGTTTAAGGTTGCAGAGTTAGGAACTGCCAGAATCAGGGTAACATATGTGACCTTATTTTGGTCCTTTATGCCCATGCATCCTGACAGAGTCTTTAATTAAAAGTTCACATAACTTTTGCTAAATCTAGCAGGCTTATAGTATTTCTCAAGTAACATAAACCCATGCTTTCAACAAATCTAAGCCCCTAACACAGCAGTTGCTATCAGTTTTATTTATTTTCTCTTTATACACTTCCACCAGTTTCATTTCTGCAGTTGCTCATTACATGTTTACTAGCAGAAACTCTTATGTAAGTTTTCCTCTCTCCAAGGTAATTATCTAAATACATTTCCCAGTATCCATATATAACACTTTCCACTGAGGGGTGAATACTGCTCTTCCACCCACCTCTAGTTCTTTAGAAGCAATCCTATCCCTTTCAGGGAGACTGGTGACAGAGTAACAAATTACTCAGTGTGAATAAGAATGGCTGCTAAAAGCAACACACTCTTCTCTACAAACTGACAAAACTCTGAGCAGTACTTTAATCTTCAACTCTTCAGAAGATGCCCTTCAAGAGCTGTATGAGCATCCTTGCTGAAATGATCTCTTACATGGCTTCTTCATGTAGAAGTGTGGCTAATTTTTATTTTCATTTGAGTTATTCTCAGCTGCCTCAAAGAAGTTCCGATTTCACATTCCGAGAATAGTGGATGCACATGAATGATTTTATTAACTTCAAACTGTTGTATGAATATCTTCTTGCCTGCAACTTGTTAAGCATCTCTTCTACTGCATATGAAAGAATGCAATGTACATTTAACATGCAATAACATAAATCTGTCCTTCAAAAATGACATGTTTAATTGCATCAGTCCTCCTTCCTCCAGAAACATTTGGCTCATGGTGGCACACACAATGCTGAAGGACCGGATTCTTTAATTAGCATATGTGTTGGCCATCTCCTTCTCTCTCCCTCACCCCTCCCCCCGCCCCCCCATCTATCTTAAGGGAAATAAAAATATATGTCCTCATATAACTACAATCTGCTATTTTCCCTTACAGTGATGTTTAAAATAAGAAAAGAAAATGTTGTTCTCATTTTCTTCCCTACCTCAGTTCCCTAAATTGACAGAAGTGCGTCCAAAACCTATATGCAAGGGAGCCCTGCCTACCTCAGTAATGCAATGATCACTCTCCTCCTGAATTTGAGGCAGTTTTTAATGAGGTGCTGAGTGAGCGCTTAAGACACAAAAGAGAAGGTGGATGCCAAGAAGCAGAGATGCAGAGAGGAAGACACTGATGAGACAGACAGCAGACCCATTCCACCCTATGCTCTGACCTAACTTTGTTTTTACTACTGAGAAGCTCACTCCCTTGCCAGACACATCGGTATATGGGGTCCTGGCAAAGGATTTTGTGAAGGCTTTTTCTTCCTCATGTCTACCTGAAGATTCTTCTGCAGTGGATGATTTTGGCCCCAAATATTATTCTTCCCTTTGCTGCACTGGAGGCTTATACAATTCATACCAGTACTTACCAAAATTCATCCTGCCTGAACGCTTCAGCTCACACAATAGCAGTGTTTGTAAACAGCGATACTAATTGTAGAAAACATGCTCTATAGCGGCAATCTTTTAAGAACAATAAAAAAGGCTATTTAGGGAGGCACCCTCATCCCCTAGGCTTCCCATTACAATTCCACTAGCATAGGAGAGCTCTACTTGGAGTGACAGTCTGGAAAAAAATTTTGGTTTGATGGAATATGTAGATAATCTTTAACAGGTAATAGCTGGCACGTATGCAACTTGGCTCATGGAAAACACAAGCAAAAAACTTTCAGGGAAACTGAAGTGCATCTCAGGGAATTACATAAACATTTTTCATTTCCAAAAAAGCAAGGCTTTTCAGGCTGGAAATTTTCTTTCTTTGCTCAATCCTGCAAGAGAATCCAGGAGTCATTACCAGCACTGATCTCAAATTCATCTCATCATGAAGTTCGTAAGTACTACCAAATGAACACATGCTTAGCCTTTTTAACTAAAGTGCAGAGAAGTGCCTTGAACTGCCAAATAATATAGACACTAGCTGTTTCCATGTGGACAACTTGCTTACAAAGGCTTCCCTCCACCATTTCATACTGCAGAAGATAATGCACTGGTGAGAGACAAACACCTTCAGCAGCATTCTGAAGGAAGGACATAAGCCAAAAGGACCTTTTGCATTAAGGAACATCTCTCGAGTACTTCTAAAGGTAAAAAAAAACCAAAACAGTATTACTTGTCCATTTATGCAACTAAAATACAGAACTTTAAAACACTTCTTTTACATTTTATATGTTATAGAAAAAGCATATAGAGGAGGGAAAAGCAGTAAGATTACTTTTTCCATTTGGGATGATGTATAACAAGACACATTCATGCTTGTGCCACTTAGCATTTTTGCCACAAAGGCATTTGAACAAATAGCCGAACCGGAAAGCAAGAGACTGCCTGAAATAAAAAGAAACTGGAATTCATTCCAATATGCAGCTGGTTTAAGTCAAAAGCATAAGAGCTCATGCAGGAATGGCTGTTCCAGACTACACAACACCCAGTGTGTGGAGTCCTCTGGCAAAACCAGGACTTTCAAAGCAAGCTACTGTAATTCAGGTAAGAGCTACACTGCAAGACTGAAGTGCACTCTCAAAAGAGCCTTTTCTGACCCAAGCCTAAGCCTAACTCAAAATAATTTGTTCTTTCCTCTTTATAGAAGAAAAGATCTGCTATTTCATTGATTGAGCCATTTGTTTTATGAAGAGGATAAAGTTAGCAGAGGACACAAAACTGACATCTGAGGTAAGCTGACCAGTGCTTGGGCCAAACTGACTTATTTCACCTTACTTAATATTCACACAAATACTATGATTCTCATGCCATCGCTTCCAAACACCTAGATGCCCTGTTTAAATGTTAGTACCCTTCCTAGAAGAATAAGTCAGGACTATAACGGAAACCTACCACAAACTTGTGTCTGTCAAAACTGCTGAGTGACATGGTATATTGTCCCTTATTTGTTTTTTGCTGGTTAATAGCAAGTTGCTCCTAAATGAAACTGTCACATAGAAGAGTTAATCTGCAAAGTCACTCCCTTTAAACTGGAAAATCTATGAATTTACATTAATGGCTGATGCTACCTCACAGCATATGATGGAGCACACAGTTTCCAGATGCTTGGTTAATGCCTTCCCCAATGAGGTCTGGATCACTGCTGATCGTTCTAGCAGTAAGCTATTCAGCAAAATACTTGTCAGTGAAAAGAAAACAGGTGTGAGATTTCCTGATGTGTTTTAAAAGACACCATATAGGGTAATTTCTTGAGCTGCATGTATGTACTGTTTTCTACTGTTAGCTGATCTATTATATATTGGTTCAGTTATTCTGATTATAATGAACTATGGGGGGTTTTGTACATGCCATAAAGAATCAGCAAAATAAGTACACTTCCCTTGTCATTGTTCATATCACCTTTCCAGAAGTCACCTGTATACTATTTTCGTCTGATTTTTCCACATTGTTTTTGAGAAGACTGAACTGGCTGGGGCTTGTGGGTGTGCATGTTAACAAAGAACTCTTCTTTTCAAAGTCACTTCTTTGGTATACCCAATGCTCATATTTTACCATACCAAAAGCCTTTGTGTAACAGCATCATAGACTACTTTCAAAAGTGTTCTAGAAAAAAGGTCCGGTATTAACTACTGCTGCAGAGGAAGCAGGGAAGAGCAAATATGACAGTTCCTATCAGTGCTGCGTTAAATGAGGGCTGTTTCTATTTGAGGATGTTAGAAACAGAGTGACAAGTGTAACAGTCAAAAGAGGTGTGTAATTTACAGGACTTTTCCTGGAAGAGAGTAAAGGTTTTTTAAATATATACAAGGTTGTCTCTGAAAATCTTATTATTAATCAATGGGTAGACTATATGAACAAGTAGGAGTGGGAAGCAAGGCTCACCACTACTGTGAGATGTAGGAAGGTAGGAAATCATCCTAAAAAAGTGACTTCAAGAACTTCTGTGAATGCTCGAAGTCAACAGATTGATGTAAGGAAATAAACTGTAGTATTACATGTCACCACAGGCAGCAAGTCTGGCTCCTTTTTGACTGATGAATTCTGCAATTTAGGAGAAATGCTCCATCTTCCCATCCCTTCAGCCCTTTTGAGGTGCCTTTGGGCTCACCCTGGCACGTACATACTGCTGTGAATGTTTTCATGCAAGGATACAAACAGGATTATCAAATGCTTGGCTACAAACTTGCCCAAGATGGTTTTCAGGATGAGAATGCAGCTTAGATGAAGAAACATGTTTATTTTAATTGTGGTTCCTATGCCTATGTACGACTGAAGTGATGCAGCTTTTGGGATATGAATCTACTCAGTAAAGATTTCTTTAGCGCATTTGCCCCAAAAGATCAAGAAATGGGTGGCAAAGGGAAGGCTGACACCATTATACTTAAGCAAGGTTGACTGACATTTTTGCCATATGAAGTTATGCCGAGGTATCTGTGGTAAGGCAAGTGGCTACAGCTCCCCCTTTACTCACTGTTGATTTTTCTATAACTTATTCAAACACTAGTAACTAATCACTTTGATGTATAAATTGCAGTAAAATTTTTCCTGTCTACTGTTACAAAAAGAGAAGTTTTTAACTTCTGAAACAGGGAGAACAGTACCACTATGGAAACCATTGCATTTAAGATAGTGTATAAATAAACTGGCATGAGCTCATTTTAGACACACAATGGTAAAGTCCAAATTCATTAACAGATCAATACCTAAGGCCTAAACTACTAATATGGACTGTCTTCTTTAAGAGACCTTTTATTTTATTAAAGACTTCAAGGCACTCCTGGAGAAAAACTGTGGATCAAGAGTAGTACACACCCCATTGTTCAAACACTGCTTGATGAAATGAGGGGCCATAAAGTAATAGAAGATGAAATATGAAGGAAGACGGTATGCTATGGTACTTCAGAGGAAAGTAAAACGATTGCAAAGCAAGCCCATCTCTCATCCTGGTTTTTCTTCATCCCCACCATGGCAGGCATGGTAGGTACCAGTAAGGGGAAGTGACAGCTCCCTAAAGCTTTCCTCTGTCCTTGAAGCGATACTTCCCCCTCTAACACTGTTGCACTGCAGTATTGTTGCAATCTGGCCTTCTATTTCAACTCTTCCACTACCACTCACAACCAGTCACCCGTGATACATTGCTTGTAATGATTCTGTACATAATTACAGTAAAATATTTAAGTGTCATCAACTAATATGAAATCATTCTTTCATAACCCTTAACATGGAAATCTTGCTTACTCAAATTAGTTGACACAAAAGTCAAGGAGATCATCAGAATTTTGCCTTGTAATAACTATTTCTTGGTTTGGTTTGTTGTTTTGTTGTTTTTTTTTTTGTGCCAATTCATTTAATAGGATTTAAGGTAATATTACTGTGTGCAGAGGAAGGGGTATTCCTTCAAACAAAACCCTAAGGTTTCGAGATGGTTTTTTCACTCTGTATCTCTTTGACAAATGGAATATTATTAATTAAAACAAACACAACAATTTTAAAGTGTAGGCGGTGGGCAAGGAACAGGGGTTATTTAATATCATGTAGTGGGAAGAAATTAAAAACCAATTCAGCAGCTGAACAGTGCAATGCTACAAAAAAAATTAAAGTCTTACCAAAGTAATCCACTTAAAATTGTACTATCTATAGGAATCTATCTCGGAAGAGAGAGAAAAGATAGACATACGGGAGTCAGAAAAATACCACACTAAAAGTCTGTACCTCCTCCTGCTTTCTTTAGATTGAAATGTGGAAGTATACTGTTAATAAAACTATAAACAATCTAATATAGAGAAACATTTTTCATGGTGTGATCAGTGCAGACTTCGGCAGAATTGGGTCTGCTCAGAAAATCTTAAGACTTAAATCCACTGATTAGACTCTCTGAATGCCTTCTCTTTCTCCCAATTTTATTATTATCACACCAGATACATGTTCAGTGTAAGTCTTGTCTCCACTGACATCAGTTTCAGAGCACTACTTGCTACAACAATTCAACGTAATTTTTTCCTGGAGACAGTATTATTATTATTTTCTACTGAGTTTTATTGCTTTCTACATTATCTTAAAAACCCCTGCACTTAAACATGATGGACAAATGGCTGGGAAAACTAAGACCAAATGTTAGTAGAAGCCTCTGTGGCAAACACATTTCTAGCACTGGATAGCCTCTAATTACTGCCCAGGGAAATGCACAATAAAGACCTCTTTTCAATCTTTCAGCTGTTCAGACTTGTTTCTGACTGCTCCTTTTGCCAGTGGAATTGTTCCTCAATAGAGTCCAGTTTTACCATCGCAAGTTCAGTTTTAAAAGTGAAATGGATTCAAGTTGCAGAAAAAAGACTATTTAAATAGATACATAGCTACTCTTCCATTTATGTCCTGATGCTTTTTTCCCCTTGATACCAAAATCCCCATACATAAATGTTTTTCAGAAGTTTTGTCTGGGAACATTTTTTAATAGGACTGGAGACAGTCTCTCATTTTGTGCCTACAATTTGGTGACAGCAATACAGTTGAACCACAATTAACTGTTGATACAGTGAAAAAGTTTAGACATCTCATCATCTGATTTCGGTGTACAGCCAGGTAGCAGCTATCCAAATCCTGTACTTTGTTACAGCATTGAATTGCAGGCACGAAACTTTTGATCGCCTTAAACATTTTGTCTTTATTTTTTAATTTACTGTCTCCTTTAGTTCTTGTCTCCTCCTCCTTTATTATTTAAAATATGAGGAAAAACAACAGAAGAAAAAAAAAAAGCAGACTAAATGTAATTGTTGCTTTGACACTTCCAGATATGGACCATGCAATGGAGAAGAAAATGGTCTACTTCACAAGAAAACACCTATCATAGATCAGTTTTTAATTTTACTGGTGGATTACAGCAATCAGCTAAATATTTGATATGTGCCTTGCCTGTATATTGCTGTTTGAATTGGTCTGGCCCAAGATTTAGTTAGGTGTAGGAATCCTATGTACCTTATACCTCCCAGGTAATATCTGATTGGTACGCAGTCAGGCAAAATAAAACAGCATTCACAAAGCAGAATACACGCATAATATCCGAAGTGCAGGACCTCACAAGAGGGGGAAAAGTACAATATAATGAAAATAAATAATCTTGGGCTATTTTCTTCCTAGTCTGAAGTAGTTCTTGAATGTACAATCTTTTTTTTTCTGGCTTGACTGCCTTTAAATATACACATACCATACTCCCAATTCAATTTTTTAGTCACTATAGGTATTAGTGGACAATTTACATGTGATTTGCATTTTTTTTTTCTGTGCCTGTGGTTTTGGTAAGTCTTCCAAACCTAATGACTGTTCTTTTGGCCAGCAACATAAATGCTGTAATCACACAATTATTGTGCTGGGAACAGTTTAATTCAGCATTTTGTTCTCAACCACAGAACAATTACTCAACAATTTTGGTTAACCATACTAGCTCACTGCCTGGAAAGGAAGCAGAATATTCACAAGATCTATTGTCTTACATAAAGGCAGTCAGTAGATTCTTATCTATTACAACTTTCCAGCATCTCTTTCCTCTTTGGGGTACTTCCACATATTCCCAGTTAATGAAAATAAATGACTAGCAGCACACTGGATTAGCTTATTCATCTCTATCTGTTGAATGTTTTTAATTGTGCATCTGCATACTAAATAGCAAGGTTGATGTGATGTGTCTGAGAGAGAGGGATATAACACAGCACTGTGAAAAGCTCTGAAAATACTACAGTGATGTTATCCATCTACTTTATGCTAAGCATAACCCATGGCCATTTAGGATTCATTCTTAAGTTCTGCTCTTCAGCCACTCATTTCTCTTTAGCAATAAAAAGGAAATCTTCTGAAAAATTGATTTATTCCTATTTATACAGAATTTATTCCTGTTTATACAGAAACACTGGTGGGCATACAGTACTCCTGACGTCTCTTTAAGCACCATTTAAGACAGAGAACAAAGTTTAAATCCAGAACATGGTATTTGGGGTTGAATGCTTGATGCAACTGAAAATCAGGGCCTTACTAATGCAAACCAGCAATTTTATTCTATGCTAGTATGGGACAGGCCCAGCCCCAGTGTCATGGTGGGAACTGATGAGCTTCATGGCTCTCACCATATCAATGAGCTTGGTTGAAGGGAGAGCTGGAAAGGGCCTTATTTGAAACCCCCAATATTTCTGCCAGATAAACAATTTTGCAAATGTTCATTGGAAGCGGGTGCTTTATTTTGGGGTTTGTTGTTTTTTTTTTTGTTTTTTTTGTTTTATTTAGGCACTAACACTTAGCACACTTTGTGTTGTAGACCAACTAAGTGAATGAAAAGTTCTGACTGCAGAAATCCATTTGCTAAGAATAGATTTAAGCTAGTTAACTGAGTATCAGGATCCTTACATATTTTCTGCTCCAAAATTCAGTTCTGGAAGCATTTTACCTAAGCAAATACAAACATTTTAGTAATTCCTTTTCCACTTTTGGTTTTCTTTCATCTTGCCAGTCACAAAAAATATTTTCATTCAGAGCTGTGAATCTGAGAAGTACAACTCTGGCAATCCTGCTGAACAAGTGAAATTAAACTAATTAAACAAAGCTGACTTAGTAAACTTAGATTGATAGTAAGACAGATCAAAAAAGAAACCACCAGCAAACATGATGAAAACATAAAGTAATATTTGGGGAGTTTTAAATGCCTTTAGCTTTTAAGCAGTATTCAGCTCAGAAAAGGGACTCAGTATTAATCAGTATTGGGCAAAATTTGACCTGTAGGAAATTTTTGTTGAGTCCTTGCTCTGCTGAAGTCAATACAAATTGACCTCAATGATACTTGGCAGAAATCACTTAATTTAAAAAAATAGCTTTAATTAAAAAAACAAACCACAAGGCACCAGCGGAGCAGAACACAAGCTCAAATGTCATCGTCAGGACACTGACTAATGACACTTCTTCTTTTGCTCCATTTATGAAATGAACGGTATGTCTCTTTTTGCTTGAAACCCAGTTTCAGCAGATGTGGAGGCACGTCTTGTTTCTCCTGAGATGTAGGAGACACAATGTGAATTGCATTAAGGAAACAGAAGTCCCAATACAGTTCTTTCCATTTCTTAGGCAACTGTTAAGCCGCCACCAGGTTACTGCACATAAAAGAAAAAGGAAGGGCTATCCCTTCTTTAACTGCTGCATATTGGAAAGTAAGCAGCTATATTTTACAATCCTCACTGTGCTTTGCACATCATGGCTAGTGGCTGCCTTTTAGGTGATGCCAATGTTGCTCAGCCTTGTTTCTGAATTGCGATAACTCTTAGGCAGAAGCTAAGCATTTAGGTGTTCAGGCCAGAGCAGTTTTAGGGCATGCACAGAAGAAGAAATACAGAAAACACTCAGACCACATCAGCAGGTGCTATGGATGCTCAGATACTCCCAAAGCTTCAGATTTCATATTTGAACCAAGACTCTCAAGGAAGGTCTGTCTAAATGATGGCAGGACAGGATGTGCAGATTATCTTGTAAGTGCTCTTGGCTACCTCAATTTAAGTGTTTCCAAAGGCTATCTAAGTTCTGTTATCAGAGAGTAAATCCTCTTTCTTTTTTTTTTATGTGACCCTAAGACATGCAGGTAAGAATTCTACAGAAAATTACTTTACCAATGTTGCAACTACACTAGAGGTCCTAATACTCTTCTCATATTCTTTGCAGACGAGGAAATAAAAGACAGCAGTGCTATACAACAACACATCGCTTGTATGAGTGCATGGACATCCTTAATGAAAAACAGCTGCATTCCTGCAGCCAAATGGTTTTGAATAAAACAATCATGGGGCACCTTGGCACCTAAAGGAATGATTTAGGACATAAACTGCTGGCTTATGGAGTGGCCTTGAGACCTGTTATGTTTATACAAGCACATTAGTAACACTTTAACATCCCGTAACAAATCAGTAACTACAAATACGTCTAACGTGGTAAGCCAAATGAAAATCCATCTAAAGTCTTTGGGTACAACACCTTTCTTCAAAAAGAAAAGGATTATTTTAACAGTTCGAACCCAAAATATTTTGCCACCACGTTTGTTCATTAAAATGGGATCCATTCTGAACACATCAGGTCCCTTTAAGACCGAAAGTCAGAGCTGTGTGCTCCAAGCCTTTTCATCAAGATGATTCATTCATTCATGGGAAGCATGGATTGTATGGCTGGCTTACGGTAGCACTCTAAATTAGTACTCACACAATGGAGAGCTTATACAATTGCAGTAGTCCATATCCAGTAAAAATGCCTTAGTGCCTTGAATAATGGACCTTGCTAAGTCTCTAACAGCTCTGTAAGAACCTCTAAACAGCTGCACACAACACATGACCTGTGCCATCTTTACAATGCCTGCTAACCATGAAAGCAAGCTTTGGGAACTATTTCCTCTGCACCCTCACCATTGGACAGCATCAATTCCTTTGCTTTTTAGAGAACAAGGGGGGGTTATTTTTTCCTCCTGTTTCTTTCTTCTTTTTTTTCTTTTCCTTTCCAATCAGCTCTCCACTGATCATCCTTCACACTTTAGCCTCTGCCCCAGAATACTCCGGACAATAGTACTGATTCCATCTGTGCTCTCCATTAAAGCCCTCATAATCCTCCCCCGAACAGCTGGACGCTCAGACTCCACAGACAAACACTCCTCCTGTGGAACCGTTTGGCTACAATTACGCTGAGGCTGTGCTTATTTCAAGTTTCTGCCTGCAAATGCCTTTCGTAGGGTCCCCTAGGGCTGTGCCGCAGAATGTCCTGATGCAACAAATTTAACAATACTTTGAGACAGCCCCAGGCTCAGGCGATAACATGGCGCTCAGTCACCTCAGTGCCAAGCAGCACTTAGAAGATACTTCTTAGACAAATGACAATATTAAATGACAGGCTTCAAACTCCCACCACATCATTAAGCAATCATGAAGATGCATCTTCAGTTAATCAAATAGTTTTGATACCTTTATTTTAATATCAGAAGAGCTGCAATGTCTGTGTTTTGCTTAGAAGCCTTTTTCAAAAGCTGCAGTGATATGGCTCTCTCCAGAAACAGCACATTAACAGAATGATCTGACAATGTCCATCATGGCTTGATGCAATTGACTATCAGGGAGGGACCAACAGAGTACACCCACAGGCCAGTCTAGCTGGGTACCTTGATTTTTCCAGGGACTTAACTTTCCTCAGACTCAACAAGTGGATTAAGTTCATTACATCTCACTTCAGACAAGAAATACATCAAACATGTATTCATAAAAATGCAAGAGTAACTCTAAATTAACTATTTCTACAAGGAGTCTTTGCTGATACTCTAATTAAAGTCAGTGGTGAGTTCTACAGATCTAAGTGCACCTAATATATTACAATGTGACTGTATGCCTGCGTCTGTATATACACACACGCATCATCTGTGCCCATACAGAACTACAAACACACATTTTTTCCAGTAGATATGTGTGCACACGTCTCACGCAGCACACAAGGAAATGAGGAAAGCTATCTATAAATCTCATTTCTGGTATTTATTTTAAAATGTAAATTTGTGTGTATGTGCACATGTACTGATATTTACACATATATTTATACACAGTACCCACGAAACAGATGCCCCACACACAGGAGTCCACACGCATATGCAAGCGTACAGGCATGCACCGTACAAGAGATAGTGATACTCAAGGGAAAATTTAAAACAGAATGCAAACAGTATTTATCACACACCTCTGACAGTTTCAGCTGCACAGCACACACTCTCCTGTCTGAACAGGGACAGAATTGTATAACCCTCAATCTCTCAGAAGTATATTTTCTCTGCAGCCAATTGTCAGACACATGCGTTTTCCTCCCCAACTCTTCACATGGTATTACTGAGCTGCCATGTTACCCATACTTAGGCCTAGGCCTGAGGGACTCCTGAACTTCTCTATTTCGTAACTGGTGAGGACTAAAATGAAAGGGGTTTTATTAATAGCAGTGGAGGCCTCACAGTTTCCTAATATGTCCCACAACACCTGTGTGTAGCCTTGAATCAGCTCATCATATTAGACTCAAATTTATGGAATATTTATGGAAAAGAAACTTCAGGTGAGTTTTGTGTGCTTATTTGACCTAAAGAATGAAGCAGCTTTATAGGTAGAGTGGCTCAAAAATGTATATCAATAATTCTTCTAAAATGTTCCAAAAAGTATTTAAACGGATTTTTTAAAATATGTTGCTTTCATAAAATATGTTTACAGTATAAGGTATCATAAAGGTTGCGCTGCTATTAGTTGAAGATATCAAGCATAATGCACAAGTGGTAAGTAGCATACCTCTCCTAAATTAAGTCAATAAACCATGCCTACTGCATCAGTCCACTACTTATTTACTGCTCTCCCACATGCATTATGTCCATAGTTAAAATTAAGATTGGCTTTTTGTTGTAAACCCAAGAATTCAAAGTACATGGTTCAAAGCACAGATAAATACCTAGATTAGATACTTTTTGATTAGTTTCCCCCATCTCATGAGAGGTCATTTATTCTCCAAAGTCTTTACAGGTGGTCAGCTATCAAAAGAACATACTTTCAGCTGAATTACAGGTGATTTGGCCAAGATCTTTTTGTGATATGGGATTTAGAAATAGGTGCTAATTGTATTTTGAAAGTTCTTCTAGGGCTCCTTCATGCCACATTGCTGTGTCCTAGAAACTTCAAATGAGGTTTATCCAAAAGATCTTGGCAAGATCTAGCATAAGGAAAGGTATGTTTGGGAAGTAACTCTCAGGTGTATTAAGAACGTCAGAATAGTCTGTCAAGCTCCAGCAGATTTTAAGGACTGCCAAATATCTGACGAGGAACCAAGCTTTTATTAAAAAAGAAAAAAAAAAAGAAAAGTGTTCTCTCACAGCTTTCCTTAAGGAAACAGCATTGAAGATATAAACAAGTTCTTAAAGGTTTTGTTACAGCATTTTTGCTGGACATCTTTTCTTAGTTGCTATTGTTTTTTTTCTTGTCTGTCCTAATCACCTCTGGCAGACAGTCCCCATTTCACCAGACATAAAAAAAACCTGATAAAATAATGGGCAACCTTCCTCTTTTTGATCACACTCACTGGTCAGACAGACACCAATAATAACATTACTTCCAGAAATCCCCATTTACTCCCACTATATTCAATAACTAGTTGTCAAACTTCACAACAAGTAGTTATGGGAAGGGTGTGGAAATGTAAATTTCAGTTTAGGCAAACAGAAGGAGCAGTTAGGACGCAAAAGCCAGAATGATTGGCTTTCCTCTATCTTCATTTACCTGCTCTGAAATACCATGCCAAATCCTGGAAAACTAACTTGAAGATCAATGTAACCACCTACACAGCCTCTCCAGGTTGACCTTTCCATTGCTCTTAAAAACAATGGAAAGCCTGAATGAAATGAAATGCCCTGTAATGCTGAAAGGGCTTCTCAGAACAGGTTCTTCAGCCATGACCTGCTTTAGTTCCTTGGATAAAAAATAATTTTTGCTAGGTGGTACAGCTATTCTGGTAATGTTTTAAGTCTATCCCAAAAGTAGAAGGCCACCAAGGTAGAAACTGAATGGTGTCTGAGCAGTGATACCAAGCTCCCTTAATACAGGTCTAAACCATAAAGTTCAAGTCTCAATCCAATCTCTACAATGAATTCAGATCTGGTATTATGCTTAGCCTTTCATAAAAACAGGTGAAGGTCAGCTCCCAAGAATGTTGTACCACAGTCTGAAGGTTTTGGTTCAAACCTTTTCTAAACATAATAGTGTCTTTCATTTCAATATGATCTGTTTAGTAACTACAACATCCCACACTCCCCCTCATTTTAAGTGAGCTAGAATTTCACCGGACGGTGCACCAGTCAGTCAGCTCCAGGGCTGCTGCAGAGAATAAGCTTTTAGACATCATACGGAGTTTATTTCCAATTGAAAACCAACCTCTGACCTAGTAAACCACTGTCAGATTTACTCTACATGCTTTACTCATGTAACACAGCCACGGACTGCATGAACTGTGTGCCAGGGGCAGAATTTGGAGCTTTTTCTCTCCCACCTTTTGTGTATCACTTATCTCCATGGCTCCAAATCACTTCAGGATAGGATAAACTCCTCCCTGACTGCCCCAAGCCGTGACATCTGTATAATGTGGACTGGACATCATAATATACAGTCACAATTGCAGTATTTTTACTAAACAATACTCTGATGTTTTAGCCCAAGAAATACAAAAAGTTAAAAAATCTGTAATGATCATGTATTACGGCTCAACTAAAGGTCTGTTTACATCGGGTTTACTAAGAATTGTATTCAAACTGTTTATTGATATCACTGGAATTGCACTGAATTAGAACTGCAGCAACACAGGAAGCAATCCAATCTAATGCTCTGACACAGTAAAACAGGATGCCAAAGGAAACAATACTTTTATTTCAAGTAAATCTTTTCTTTCAGTTTCAGGTGTCCTGCTTTTTCTCCCCTATTTTACGGCCAAATTCTGGACTGAGGCATACAAAACCAGCTCATACTGACACTGGAAGAAGTACACACACACAGAAGAGGAAAGATTTAGTCTTTCCCAATTATGAAATAACCTTAATTAACTCATCCATGTTCTCTTCGATACGACAACTAGCATGGAGATAAATCCTAATGTAGGTAATATGCACAGCAAGATGACGAGATGGCCAAATAGCAGTTTTCAGCATGTATTTTTCCTAATAAAGTTAGCTAGATTACAACTTAAAATAAGACTTGCATTTGTAATGTCAGGGTAGCGCAAAATTTCATGGAATTCAAAGCTTTTAGCTCATGAGGAGCCAGAAATAGATTTTTTTTTTTTCAATATGGACTGAATTCTTGGAAGATTTCAGTCTCCTCTTTCTACTGATAAAAATGAATGGGATTTCATATATGTTCACCTTATCTTGAATAAAAATTGTTTCTTTAAGAACTCCACAAAATGTCAGACCAGTTTACCAGATAGTGGAAAAGCACTTATGCTGATTTACACTAGACAATGGTCTGCCACAGGACTCTTAAGAAAGTCACAGTTGAAACAGTCAGCTCTGCAACATCCCATACTGCATATACAGCATTAATGAGGATCAGCCATCATTTGTCTTTGATTCCCATGTAGACGTTCAGTTGGTAGTCATAAAGTTCTTCATGCAAATCAGGGAGAGAATTTTATCTTTAGAAGACACCACATTTCTCTGGGTTTTATGAAAATATGCACTATTTTAGAGTGTGAAAAAGGATCACTGAGAATTCTGGAAAGATGTAACAGACCAAATCCCATGAAATATGTGTGTTTCAGGCTGCAAATCTAAATGATCTGATTTGCTGTACTTATGTTGAGCCCAGGACAAATCAGTGAATCCATCCATACAAAGCTCATTGAAGGTTTAGGCTCTTAGACATCGAAAGCACAGAGAAACAAAATCAACAGTGAGCATCTCTCATCAGGCACTGAACAGGCCCTGGGACTTCCAGCAGGAAAATAAGAGTGATGAAACAGGCAAGGAGCTAGAATTGGGTGGGGGAAGGAGGACTATTAAAATCCCTTTTACTAAATAGCCTTGTATCTCAAATTACAAATGAATTTACGATACACTTATCAGAAAAGATCTCACTGCAGCTCTGAGAAATATTTTAAGAAAATATTTTAAGGAACTCCTTATAAAAGTGCAGTTGTCCATGAGTAACCAAGCATGCCTCTGAATTCCTGAAAGAGCGACTCTTGTAAAGAGAACAAGATAGGCCATATTAAAACTTTTAATGACTTCAGTTAAAAAAAAAAAAAAAAAAAAGAAAAAGAAAGAAAAAAAAAAGGAAAAAAAAAAAAGGGGGAACTTTGCAGCCAGCTGGCCCCATACCGAAAGCCAGGCTGCACAGCTTGAACTTAAAGCTATCTTAACATAATGAATAAGTGCCAATAATTAGCATATGTAGTGTGAACAGGTTTGCTGGCACAAGCAAGTGAAAAACTCCAAGGTAAAGTTATTATTAGGGAGTAATTAGCTCTGTGAAGTAAATGAGTGAAACAATAGCTGCCAGCACTGACAATATGGCTAACATCTGACTATGTGGAAGATAACATTGTAAAGTATTGCTCCCTGAGCTAGAATCTGTTAATAACCATATGTTAGTGTAATTAATGCAGAGTCTTTCTGACCTGTTGTCACATAAGAACAATACTTTCTTGGAAACATTCAAACAGGCAGCCCTACACTCATGGATGGCAAAAAATAATTTGGGAAGTTGCTTACAAACACCTTTTCTTCTGCATTTCTTTAAAAAGAACTAAAAAGCAGCAAGGGGGGGCATAAGAAAAAAAACCCCAACACTTATGAACCAACTGCTTTCAAGGTTGATGGCAAAGATTTCAAACCCTGGACCAGGGCTTTCCAGACCAACTAAATCAAGCCCTAAATGATACTCTTGGATTTTAGGGTGCTTGTAATCCAAGCCCAGATCAAAGTCTGTAATTTGATTATTTATATGGAATGGCTTAAACCCTTTATCCAAAATATCCTTGAACTCCAGAGTGTTCAAATCCAAGTCTGGGTTCTGAATTTTTTGGCTTCAGCCCATTTCTAAATTGAATAGATCCCTCCAGGTGTCTGACATCCATCAGACATTCTGCCAAGGTCTTAATATATTGCTAGATAGGGAGGGTCTCCACTTGTCTCCCACACAGGACATTTTCATCTCCAAATTAAAGGATTCTGTGACTACAAAGTGGAAGGCCAAAGATAATTTCTCTTGAGAAGGTACTAAAACTCATGCCCAGAACTTCTGAATTCTCATAATAAATGGCACTGATGCAGTATTTTCCTCCCTTCATATCAACAACTCAAAATATTTCAGTGAGGTATAGTAAACAGAGTTTGCTCAAGAAGCCTTACATAATTACTGTAGTTTCAAGTCATCATGCTGATGTAGTGTATCCTACAGAGTATGCATATCCCATAAAAAGAATCCTGTCTCTGAAGCTCTCTGATACAAAGACCTTTGTAATTTAATTTGAACATATCTCTGTTCCAATTGAGTATCTCATATGCACCTCGTTACAGCATGTACACTCATTGGCTCACAGCAACAGTTTTATAGAGAGGGCAAATTGTGGTCACGCATCCCAAAAGAATAGCCTTCATTTCCTTAAGAAAAAGTTTAACAACTTTAAGGACTGGGCCATATTAAATTTCAATTAAAAAACAAACAAAAAAAATCCAAACTTTCATGCAAGCTTGATAGTAGTTTCCTTTTTCACTTTTTAGTGGGGCATATACAAAAAAACAAAACAAAATGAAACAAAACAAAAAAAAAAAAGGGTTTTTTAATGCTTCACAGCCTATTATAGCCAGGCAAAGAAGCCTTGCATGTTTGAGATCTCACACATTCATCTTCTCACTAAACATCTGTTTAAGGCTTGTGTGATCTACCTGTCAGCACCAGTGATCCATAAAGTGTTTGAATCTCCTGTCACAAACCTCAGTGCTGGTTTGATCAGAGGCTTTGTGCACACTAATCACCCCCTTTATCTTTTCTAATGTTAGGAGAAAAAAACACAGCAAGGCTGTCTTCCAACCTGACTGTAATTAATCTTTCCATGGGGGAACCTGCCTGGTTTGAAAAAGCAAGATCTGATGGGCTGCTGCTCTTTTTCTGCAAGGGCCTCATTTTTCCTACCAGGCATCTTTACACTTGAGTGGTACCCTTTACAAAATACTTTAACTATATCCCAGTGACAGTGAAACAACCTTCAAGATCATCTTGTGAATGAAACCACTGGCAACTTTGCTGAAAAAAAGAGACCAATGAAAGGAGTTTGACAGAAGCATGTTTAAACTATTCTCTCTTTTTAACTGCATGGGAAAAAAGGGAATCAGAATAAGAACTGGTCTCCTTTTCATGTCTCTCCTAAGCTGTTCTCTTCACTAATAATCCCACTGCTACCTTTCTTCTACTCAGCTGCACACAAACGTACTGAAAGCTTCAGGAGTTCCCAAGAGGGAACAGATAACATCAGGTGCTTTTTCATTTTATTACAGCTTGCCTTTTGCCACTATTTGCTTTCTGTGGTATAAGGGGAATGAATGCTGTGCACGACACAGACTGCAATTCAAAGCGCACTTTCGATGAGGCCCATACTGAATGGGAATGAGACAAATAAGTGTAAATTTACTTACATCTTTTCTGATAAAGGAAGCCTCCTCTGCTCTTAAGCATACTGAGTCCAGGCATTAGCAGCAACTTACAAGTCTAGTGAGCAGACAGTAGAAAGAAACTGATGCAAACCCTAATTTGAGTACGTATTTCATGGTAATCCTCAACATAAATAATGTCAAAAGCCTCGACACGGACAGAATGATCCATGCATAGTTAGAGTTCATTTGGATCATTATCTATTCAGAAGGAAAAACCTTAGAGCTTTATGCAATAAAGTAGCAAGTAATTGGTGGGAGATGACTATCGTGATCACACTGATGCCCCGTATCAGCCAAAGCTCTTCAACACAAGGCTGTGTCACACAAAATCAGTAACTCTCAGAATCCAGGTGAATTCAGATAGGGAAGTAAGTAAAGTTAGGTGAATCTTTCTATTACTGTCATCATTTCTTAGTTATATTGTGAGAAAGTTCAAGGGACTCCAGAGGTCCAACCTCTGACTGTGTATGACCAAAGAGAGTCCTCCACATTCTGGTATCTTTTTTTAAGACAAGATATCACAAGCATGAAACATTATAAGGTAGAAAGGAGTAAATGTCCACCAACATTATATAGGCTGCTGTGCTTAGCTCCAGTCTAGATTTCATGGATTTGCTAATTGCCTGTAGGTAACAACAGCATTAAAATATGAGGAATAATTTGGGCAATACGAAGACTTGAACCATTCTGGAAAGGCTGGTTCAGATCCTCTGAACTCTACATATTTGGGGCACTTTGGAATAATGTGTAAGACAGGATAGGAAAAGTGAACAAATAAAATAATGAGAAGACTGTCACCAACAGAACAGATCAGGATCAGAATAAACTATAGGAGAAAAAACACGAGTGACAGATCTGTGAATAACCTTGGAAAAACAACACCAAACTTTAGTCTCATGTTATGGAAAACAAGGAGCTAACGCCTAGGCTGAAGGAAGGAGTTGGGTCCAATAGTGTCAACAGAAGTGAAGGGATGATGGCAAGTCCTGCCAGGGAAGCAATGGAAATGTAGTGACAACAGAAGACTCGGCAATCAAATTGTAAGATTGATAAAGACGTGGCTAAGCTTTAGGCAGAAGAAAAGAAAAAGTTGGATTTGAAATGTGATACCAAAATAATCAAGAAGATTTGGGACAAGAGACAATGGAAGAAAGAGTCAGAACGGTTTCTTGCAATATGAATCTGCTTGACAGGGAGGAAGATGATGTTGCTACCAATAATAAAGAACAGAGTAAGCAAAGAAGCTTTGAGAAGACAGCGGATAAGTTCATCTGATGTTAGAGTTTCTGTCCAAGGTTGATGTCTCCTCTAGCTAGAGATTAAGGCACTTGAATCGCAACTTATTTACCACCTTTCTTACTTCCTGGCCAGGAAGAAACACCTGGTATTCCAGACTGGTGTCCTATATTGAAGCTTGACAGCAAATTGCGTATACAGTCCATTTAAATTTGATAAAGCACACAGATCAACATTCAGATAAACTCTGTACCATACATACTTTGACTATAGAGTGACGACAGGACTAAACTGGTATCTTATCTGGTTTAAATTGAAATTTGAGTAATTAATAGTTCGGAAGATCTGAGATTCTATAAAGGATATAATGTGATGTAAACAGTATTTTAGGCATGGATAGGATTACGATAACATTAAAGAACATCTGAATCATCCTATATAAGGAAGAAAGGGAAGATACATCAATTTTTACAATGTCATTATAAAACAATGATATAAATAATAGAAGGATTTTTCTTCGCTTTTGCTGCTTATGATTTCTAATACTTATACCCTATAGCATCATCGCATGATCATATTGCTTGACAAAAAGGAAAGATGTGGTCTTCCCTTGCTTAGCTGTAGGAATTAGATTTCTACATCTTTAAGTTAAACACGATGACTAACTGCTCCAAACTTCACCTTCCCATATGCATAATGAGAATAATGCTTATGGCCAGCTATGTCCTGGGATGTTAAAAATAGGTTTTAGAAGTTAAAAATAATCTTTGCAGGTTGTGTTCATGTGCGCACACACCACTTGAAGACCACAGGGTTCTCTTGCCGATTCTCCTGAGGTTTATTGGCTTTGGAAGTGTACCTGCAAGCACTTATCCAAAACTCACATCCAAGTTTGTATTCATTAACTGAAAGCCTGCTCTCCCAATATTTCTAAGAACTGCTCGGGAGAGCTGGCTTGAAACCTTGTCTTCAGCAGTACAAATAACAGCTGAACTGTATCATATAGCAGCAGTAGCAGTAGTACAAAAAGAAGACAATTTCCCTGCAGAGTTCAGTGGATAAAGAAGTTACAGCACTGCTCCTTCCACCAGTCTTGCCTTCTTCAGATCATTCACACCTCTTCCAGTCCTCTGCAGTGGAAATAAATGCTGCAAGAAGGCATTCAGCAGCACTATCATATCCAAGAAAGATGTGAACAAAACCAACTATAGTTTTATTATGCTACAATCTAAAGAAAAACCACAAACAAAACCACACTTGAAACACTCTGAAAATTATTACAATGAAAACCACTTCTCTCCTAGTGGTTTGTTGAACTGTCAGCACTGACTTACACATGCATACAAACAAAATGTTTAGTACAGAGATGTCAGAACAGCTGAAAAAAACCCCAACACATTACATTGATGACATTTACTTTTTTCAGTGGCAGCTATGAATAAAGCACTCATGAGTGAATCTCGAAAGGCTGGAAATTTCAGTAAACATCTAAGCCTCCTCTAAAATCAAACAGGAGGCAGTCTAAGAAGATCCCAGTTTCTTTCACATGCCTAGCTGCTTCTGACACCAACTGAACAAGAAATTAATTCTCATCCTGTTTTTCCTCTGAAGCCCAAGAGCAGTTTCATCCCTCTCATAGCATATGAGGATGCTAAGTAAAATCAGAGTACAATGTAAAGTAACTTAAAGTGAACTCCAGAAAGGCAGAGAAGTATGTTTGTGAGCATGTGTATATTGAGGAGAAGGCAAAGAGTATTCAAAGGATATTAAAGAAAGTAATAACCTTTAAGAAACACCCAAAGGCTTGTCTTGACCACTTGTCTTACTGAAATTTACCCCCCCAAAACAATGCCTGCTAAAGACAAAGTATTTTATTACTGCTTTTAATGGGTGCTCAAACAATTCCCGGCTTTTTAAGACTTCAGGCATAAGACGCTTACGGGAAGAGATCCTGGTCTTTCACTAAATAAAAAGAAAAAAAGTTTAAATGAAAATTTTCATCAGTTCTGCAAGTTTCACTTCCTTAGCCTGTTTATTGCCCTGATTTAAAACAGATACTGAATCCTTCATTTCCTGCACAAATTCAGTGAAATGCATTTTTTCCTATAACTCAATACTTCTAAAAGTAGCAAGCAAGGCATAGCTGCCTTGTGAAAAGAGCTGCCTACCCTATGTACATCTATTTCCTGCGGATGCAGGAGATTAGAAAAACTGTGGAAAATGGAAACAAATGGGGAAAAAAGGCAGAGCCCATGATATTCTTTCATTCCAGAGGGTAAACAGTTAACAGTTTTACCTGCATCTATGGCTGCCTTTTCTCATCAGTGTTTTTAGCTGGTTTTGGTAGAGATGCAATTACTCAGTTCTCTTAAAAAAGGGAATGTTTCTTTCATTTTCATAATTTAGAACTTTAACAAGGGCTGTCAACATTGTTTCTGCATACGCATCTTCTGAAATACCAGCCAGCATCCTTTACTAAAGGTAGTTTCTTGTCTGTCAAATGCTGTGTTCCTATCTAGAAAAGCAGCATATGGAGCAGGTAGAGAGACTGGAAAGTAGAAAGGGACAATGCAGAAAGTATTGTGTCAACCTCAATAACCACTCCACAAGGCTGGAACAACTATTTTATTTTATTTGCCATTGAACAGCCTAACTTCAAATAGGTGTTTAATTAACTCAGAGAGCCAGTCTGAACGTTTAGCCTGAAGCAGCCTGACAAAGGAAAAAGTATCTCCATACTGCATTTGCAGATGTAGAGCATCAGGCACCAGAAGAAATTGTTAATTACAAAATGCAGAGAATTTGTATGATACACACATACAAGCATAAAGATAGAACTCCCAATATAGCAAAGTTTCTGCTATGACAAAACTTTAAGCAAGGCTAAAGAGCCTTAAGGACAGAAAATGAGGGCATTTATGGCTAAATCCTATTTCCACAAAATAACATTCTACCAGATATGAGGTAACTGATTTATTAAAAAAAAGAAGACAAATCTAGGAAAACACTTCTTAAAAAATATAAGCACAATATGCTCAGAGGATGAACAGGATTAAGGATTTATAAAACTCAATCCAAAACACCTCAATATTGGTTTAAGAAAGGATAAAAGCTCACAGTCACATAACAGAAGATAGGAGAAACAAAAAGGGCAACATATGTCTTGCCCCCACTATCTGACATCCTATTCAGCGGCAGAAGCACAAATTTAGACAGTCCCCCCTCTTGTTTCTTGGGGACTTGATAAGGGACTACACCAAATTAGAAGGAAATGAATGCTCTGGCAGCTGACTTACTCTTTTGTGTATCTGACTTCTTGCCCACCACCCTATAAAACAGGTATATTTCTGGCATGCAGAACACACGGTGATCCTTAAAATTAGATGGTCCTCAAATATTTTCTGTTAAGGTATACTCAAAGCCTTGGCAATGCAATAATCTGCCTCCCTCTTTAGTTTATTACATGAAAAGATGCCACGCTGTGACTGTTTTAATCAGTGAATGAACAAAGTGCCCAGCACCTGTCCAGGCTTTTATTATCATAACAATCTTGTTTTGTTTTTTAATTCTAAAACATCAGCAACTCACCCTTAGGTGAGCATGTGTTTATGCCGCCCCTACTGTTGCCTTTGTGGTCTCATTATTAGCAAGCCATTAAATGAAAAACAGAAGAAGAAGGGGAGAGGAGAGAAAAGCAGGCCTGAGGCACAGCCATTTGTGCCTGTTAAATAGGACAAGCCGGCCTTAGGTAACCAGAGCCCTGAGACTGGCATGAAAGCCAGTAAAGTATTCCGAAACTGAAAACAAAGCAAGTCAGTGAATGAACCACTCGGAGCAGGAGCAGATCAATCCAGGACAAAAAGCACATGGATATCCCACTGACATTTAGCACAGCTTAGCACAGCCAGAATGGAATAAAAACCCAAC
Source organism: Psittacus erithacus (assembly GCA_009867235.2). Lineage (NCBI taxonomy): Eukaryota > Metazoa > Chordata > Aves > Psittaciformes > Psittacidae > Psittacus > Psittacus erithacus. The sequence goes on along the minus strand of WYDI02029405.1, from coordinate 42,986 downwards.
AGTGGTCAAGGTGAGGAGAGGGTTCATGCATAATGACTGGTAAGTGCCTTATACTCTGGTTTGTTTAGGCAGTTTTCATGGCATCAAGGGATGCTTGAAAAAGAAATGCATGCTGACAGTCTTGGCTTTGTTACGATGAATGGATCTAGAAAAATTTAAACACAGAAAATGTTAAAAATGCGAAGAAAAAAGGTTTTCTCACCTTGAAGAGGAGAGAAGTTGACCCTCACAAACTTTTTACCACTTACTCACTAACATCACTAACATGATGGATCGGATCAGACTTTCTGCATTAAACTCCACTAATGTGATTCAGTGGAATGGCACCACCACAAATCTGACTTTAAAACTAAAAGAGATTGTTTTCTGCATGTTTCTCTGCCTCATTCTCCCCCCACAACCACTACTGTCAGGGAAATTCTGTAGAAAAACAGTAAAAATAGAGGCAGAAGATAAAAGCCTAGAAGGCCTGAATCTCTGATCACTCTGCACTTCAGTTCACATTTTATATCGTGGCCCAATGGGAGAAGACGGACAATCTGGGTTCTGTTCCTGGTGCTGGCAATGAGCTACAGTCTAACAATGTGCAAGCTGCTTCCCCTCTGTCCTCAATTCCCCTGGTCTGAAAAACAGGATGCTTAAAAAATAAATAAAATAAAACAAATGAAAAAAAAAAAAAAAAAAAGGCGAGAGAAAGAAAAGGAAAAAAAAAAAAGATCCCAAGATCCTGTTATGCCAGTGCTGCATAAGCTCTGGATCATACTGTAATATCCATGCAAACAGGCTGTGAAATGGAAGTAAAACTTAGAAAACTTAGTGATTGAATGCTATTTTGTAGAGCTGTAAGTAACCACAAGGGATGAAAAGACAGAGAAGAATCACACCTGGCAGTTATGAAATGCAGGATGATGCTTCTAGATCAAAGTTTCCATGCACACAGAGTAACATCTGAATTTTAAGTCACAAGAGTATTTTGACATCTTTCTACTAAATAGGCAGTAACAACAATTTATCATAGTTTCTCTAAGATATGTAAAACAAAAATAGCAAGCACTGTGGGAAATCTACATTGCCAAAGCTTTCTGAAATAACCTGAGTGAGGACAAATCATGAGTTCAAGAAAGTGTCCTTCATGTAAGTATTTCAGTTTCCTTCTGAAGCAGTAAGAACCTTAGAGATAAGGACCAAACTTCCTACCCTAATCTTTATTTCTAAAAAAAAGGATTGGGCAAATAGGCTCAACATCTTAAGGCCCACTTTTCCTAGAGACTGGATAGAATTAGATCTGGGTAGGTTTATCTCAATCGAACTAGGATAGTTTTTTATTGAAAAAATAAAAATCCGTATTTTAACCAGCAAAGTTTAATCCCTTCTTTTCCTGTGAAAACTCAGATAAGTTTGATTTTGTGCCTCTCACTGTCTCCATATTCCAGGTATTATGTCATTGCACATTAGACTGTGTCAACACACCGTGACTTCGTCCCTGCTAATGCAAAACCTCAGAAAACATGGAGCCAGGAGATAATTTCAGAGTGCTTTTTTTTCTCTTTTTAATGTAACTCAGTATTTATCCTCCCATATTTCTGACATTTTCATTGAGTGATAGTCCCAAAACGAAGAAAATCAGTCTTTTGCATGCAAAGCCGTCTTAAAGCAGACTGTTGAGTAGCAATCTTTCTGGGCAGGTGAGCTTCACATATGTCTCAGGAAGCGTCACTGTCTTGCAAAATCCAAGAACATCAACGACAGGCTTCCAAGGAAGCCTCCTCAAGTCCCCTTCTGGTGGAAAGAAGGCTTAACCTCCTACAAAAGGACACCTCCTGAAGGAATGAGGCTATGATGCCTGAAGGAAAAATGAGTGCAAGGCTCTTAGAAAATGCACCCATATTCTAAGAAGAGCTGCCCATGGGTGAAGTTTGCATGCCAGAACATAAGAAAGAGCTGATTTCAGAATAGTCTGTTTTTTTAAAACAGCCTATTTTTTTTAATTGGAGTATTAAAACAGTGGCTCAGGTTCCTTGAACATAAAGAAAATTAATACAGAGAAGGAGCTGTGTGGAACCTGATGAAATTGTTACATCGTGTTAGTTTCTTCTGCATCTTGTCTATATATTTCAGCACAAAGTGTCTCTAAATGCTCATGTTCTGATTTTAGGATGTTTTACACTTGTCCAGAAAAAGAGAATTTCAGGCCCGTGCCACTGATGTATTAAGAAAAAATGAAATAAAACTTCACAGGTTTTGAGTCATATAATGCAATGAACTATTTTTGTTGCACTAGGTAACTAAACACTAACAAAACCAGACAACACATTTCAACAGAAAGAACTGATTTAGGAAGCCATATTATATAGCTTTATTAAAGTCTCATCTTCCACTGTTAACTACTGCATCCTAAAACAAATGTCAGCTTGGGGGGGGGGGGTTAATGTTTCTAAATTAAACGCCCTTCAAGCACGCTTTCTGACAGTTATCTTCATATTTTCCACAGATGCTGCCACTGCCACAAAGTTAGGCACTAAAATAGATGCAATGCTAGTGTCACGTCTAGCTGTGCTGATACCCCTGCCTCTGTAACTGCCGGTTGGTCTGCACCAGGAGGAAAACCACACTTTATATAGAGAGGATCTCAAAGGCGCTGCAGATGACATTTGGGAAGCTCTAACTGATCAAAGCAACAAAAAATCATAAGAAGGAGGTATGTCCCAGACTGAAAACAAGAGTCCATCCATATTCATTCCTTAGATATGCATTATCTCTGGTAGATTGAAATGATGCAAGTTATTCGACTTCTGAAGATTCACAGGGTAGCCTGTACATATGTAGCATTCTCTGAGGTTTTGCTTACCCTGTATATCATTATGCCTATATTCTTAATCGTTTGGCACAGCTCCCAGGACATCCATTACATCTCTTCTGACTAATGCATATTTGCATCTGTTCACCCCCAGCGCTTCTAACCAATAAATCTCCTGCCATAAAGAGAAGAGCATGAAATAACACATTATAGGTTAGCAATATTCCATCAGGATACTTGAACAGTGTGGGCCACCTAACCACTCAAAAACCATGGTCCAGCCTCTTACCCCTCTTTGGTTTGCATTGCTTCTCTGGCTGTCTTAACCTCCAGTGTCTCAAGAGTATCATACCAGAGCCTTATTCTAAACAAAAACTAGAAAGAATATTAAATGTAAGTTGGTAGCACGGGGTGCTGATTTACACATACCTTTTTTTCGCCTACAACACATGTAAGCTCTTGCCACAACCGACCAGACCACCTTGCAATATTCCCATACCTAAGCCAGGAAACCCAGCATAATAGCACTGGGTCCTCCTCAATAGCAGGTGTGACTGTGTGAAAATAAAATGTAAGACAGCTAGGAAAATACCCGTGCTACCTATAACCCAATGGGCTGAGATGTGATCCAGTAGATGCAGAAAAAGGACCTAGTTTCTAACTCTTTGCTTCCCCTCGAGAAACTCTGAAGAAGGTTCTCCGAACCAGCAGACGATGGTATTTGTGGAGGCAGCAACAGGAAACACAGGAAAAAGGGAGTTCATTTTGCAGAACCAGTTTGCTCTTTTTTAAGTGTTCCCATGGCTGCATCCAGGCTCTGAGGGGAGTATGGTATCAGGAAGGTAAAACAGAATCAGCTCTGGGGTGAAAGACAGGAGAAAAGGCAAACACATTCCTACTAGAAGAGAGACAGACTTCAGCAATGAGGGCAGAGGGATGGAGGGCATTTGTGCAAATACAGATTACATGTGCAATTCATTTAGAGGCAGCGGCATTTTTATCACAAAAAAGAGTTTAATCAAAGTCTCAAGAGATCTGCCATAAAGGAAGCCCTTGCCTTGCTGCCTTGGCTGCCTGAAAGAAACACCTGTTACGTGCAACAAAAAAAAAGACAAAACAAACAATAGGTATAGAAAGGAGGCCATGGTTCAAACAATGTGAATCGGAGAAGCACAGTTTTCTCTAAATGAAGGGCTAGAATCCTATCAAATGAACAGCTGGGAAAAGCATAATTCTTTATATTTGCAGGGAAGTTGCACAGATTATATGATGGCAACAAATACAATATACGTATCTCAGCTCTGCTTCCTAGGCACCAGAAAGGACAGGAACCTCCTAAGATATCCCTGAGTGGAAGAATAAACTTGCTTGAGCCCAGCTCCAGGAAAAAAGATAGCCAGCTTTCAAATGAACACAATGGTCAATTTTCCTCCCATGGGGCCTTTGTAAGAGTTTCTGCTAAAAGGGCACAGAGCTCAAACAATCCTGTCAAAAGATGCAGAAAGCAAAGTTGCAATTTCAAAAAATCCACAGAGGGGATGTGAAGAACATCTGTAATAACTGAGAATATTATTAACATAGGAATCAGAATTCTGTGTCAGTAAGTTGATTACAGTTTTAATTTCTTTATTCTGACTGTACGAAAAAGACAGGAATTCGTAACTGTGCTATAAGAAATACTGCAAGGGAAGCAGACATAAGTAACACCCTGAACCTTGCAACACAGAAAAACAAAAATCTTGAAAAATAGCATTTCAAATCTGCCTTTCAGCTCAAGTAAAGAAGAATTACAAGATATAGAGCATAAACTAGAATGTATGAGCTCTCCACAATTTTGCTTCCTACCGCAACAGCAAAGGAACTCCTGGATCCATCATGTATCTGGGGAGCTACCTTATCCTGGGAAACACCCTGCTGCCAGAACTGGGTTCTGTGGAAGAACAGGGGCAATTTTTATAGGGGTGTTTATAGCTATAGAGCCATCCAAAGAATTACAGAAAGGAAAAAGAAGGAAGCTTGAAAGTTTTACTTCCCTAAAGCTGTCTAATTTCAAGCAATGTGAGTCTATTTCTGCTTACTTTGCAACTCCCGTCACATGTATCAGCCTATTTGCATCACTGGGAAATACTCCCATCTAAAGTAAGGGTTCTCTCTATTTGCCACAATTTTGGCTGAAGGGGAATTGTCAGCAGCACTGAAGAATTCACATGGCCTTGAACAATCCACATCTAAGATCAGCTATAATTTGGTAAGCATTCACAACCCGTGGTCCCGCATGGAAAACATCCCTATTCTTTGTTCCTAAAATCTTTCAGTAACATTAAAGAAATATGTCCAAAACAATAATGTTTGTAATTGATACCTGAATTGGGGCATTCTCAATTTCAAAATGTGAGCCTATGTGCACGCAAGACGGCTTTCATCTGTGTATAACATAAGAACATAATCAATCAGCAGTTCAATACATACTTACTTATTCCCTGACTACAGATTCAGACTCCAGGGTTAAAAAAACTGGAAATGATGCTTAATTTAGCTGTACATGATTCTTAAGGATTTTAAGAACTTAAAACTCATTACACACAGTATATAAAACAGCTCCTCTTGCTGACACACTGGAGCTCAGTTATGCTTAAACCACAGACAAGATTCTACATGCAGCATGCACGATAAACAAACATATTCACATCACACAGAGATTTAAAGGGCCAAATACTTAAACAGGCTTCCATCAAACACTCAAAGCCAAGAGACTCCTTAACTAAAAGACCAGTGGCATTGCATTTTGTACCTTCAGCCTTGGTTTTCTTGCTAACGCATAGAGAGTACGGTAAATTAGGAAGGAAGATTTGATTAGTAGCAACCTGTGATCACAGCCAATCTAGTCCCAACCCCAGTGAGGGAGAAAAGAAGGAGCAAATGGAATGCATTGAAAAGCAAGAGTCAAGCTCAGTTTTCAACACAGCCAACTCGAATTCAACAGACACTCAAGCAACCTATCTCCCTTTCCAAGAAGGGCAGCAACAGCAAAAAAGTCTTCTCTATCCCGATGGAAAAAAAGAAAATAAGAAAGAAAATAAGATACAGAAAGAAAGGGGCTTTGTGGTACGGGGGTTCCTATCCACCATATCCAGAAAACTATTTTATCCCGCTAGCCCAGGAGAACAGAGCATTTCTCCTGTAAATCCAGGGATGCCTGGCACCTCTCCCAAGGTGACATTTCAGAGTTCAAGCTGTACTCACAACACACTATAGGTGGTTGGTATATCAGTATTATGTGCTTTTGTAGTCATCAAAACCACACAAAAACACAGTTAAAATAATGCTCTTTGGACAAAATGTCAAGCACTCGAACATTAGGGAGTGCCAGAATTAAGATTGCCAGCATCATTTTAATTTTCCCTCATGAGTACAGTCTACAATTACATTATCACATAATTCTGCTCCTCCAGGATATCATTTTTTATTCAATATATATGCCAGAGATACATGGGGAAAAAATAAAGAATCCTATTTAACTTAATTCTGTCACTTGTAACTTTCAAATGCCTTACTTCATTACCTAACTAATGTATTACTACGTGTACAAAAGCGTATGAAAAAAGTGTACAGGTGTACAAAAGTGTACAAAAAAAATGTACAGGTGTACAAAAGTACAGAAATCTCCTGATCGTTTCCATCCAAATCCATTTAAAATTGAGATTTATGAACAATTTTGTTGAAACTATCCAAGTTTCACCTTTAATTTGCTGAATACAATCACTATCGTCTTTCAAACCGGATAAAAACTATTTTGTAATACAAACGCTTTAAAAGTAGTTTCCTTGCTGTGTCAAATGATTATAAACTCCAAGCACTGTGAATTAAATTTGTCCCATTTTATTGTTACTATTACCTTCCATGTAAGTCTTCATTTTAGTTTTTATAACTTCGCTATGTTTATCTTGGAAGTTAAAACTCTTTCATTTACCTTCTGGATACAAGAAACTGACGTATATTTCTTAGGATTTTCAAAGCATACTTAAACCAATTTGAACAAAAATCTGCAATGGTTCCTTGCAATTATTTTTCTATTACACATTTTATTCAACTTTCGTATGTGGAAGTTGAACTTAAATGCATACCACATACAGTATGCAAAATAAAGGCAGCTGGCCTGAAACCTGCAACTTTCCAGTTCATCTTTGCTCAACAGAGACTTCCAAGAGACAACTGTAACCTTCCCTCTCTTTCTCCAAACTTCTAAGTCAGGCTTGACTCACATTGCCCCTTCAATCACTACCCTTCAAGGGATTAAACTATTTCATTTACTCTTCTTACAAACACCAAGCACAATTAATTGACCTCCACTTCAATTTACACAATATAATTCAGTAAGAGATAAGCAACAGAACAAAAATGAAACTGTTTCACTTGGCCTCTTGCATGATATTACCACCAATGGTGAGCTCATCTTGTGTCCTAAACTATGCAGGGTAAGGCATCATCAGTTTTTGGATGCCAGATGTCTGAGGAAAATCCAAGGTGATGAAGACAGTAGTGTTGATTCAGTAGGTGGAACCATACTTTTCCCTCTGAATCATTTTTAGCCATTATTCCAGCAGAGTTTGAAGGAGTCTATTTTGAATGAGCCATCAAAATGAAGTCGTGACCACTTATCATGGCAAGAGATGAATCAGAAAAGAAAGTCATTGCCAGTAGAAATTAAATGATCCCCGAAGTTCTCCTTCTTGATATAGGTATGGGTGCTGGTGGCAACTCTGGAATGCCAAAGCCAAATATAACCTAAACTTCAAATGTAGATGCTTTGGTTAGAAAAATAACAATTGTAGAACAAGCTGGACAGAATTTAATGCCCAGATGCAGTGCTTAGAATCGTAGCAAAAGATAAGGGTCCTTATACAGTCATACTCCCAATGATGCTAGGATAAGAAGTACAAACCTGGCAGCAGTTTTTTGAAGTACTACTAGTGGACACAGATTAACATTATGCATCTTATGTCCAAATTCCAATTTGAGAAATTATACACTACTTGCTTCTATCTCCTTGTTCTCCCATTTTAGGCGAAGACCCACACCCCATCTCAGATCTGAGTATGCGTGCTTGTACTTCTACACAATGTTTGCAGGGAGAACTCTACGAGGTTAACTCCCATGACACTTGCTAAGGCAACCTGAAATATTACCACCGCCAGTGAAACAACCCAACCCTACACTGGCTGTTGCTGATGTCATTACAGAGGCAGTACAAGAAAATATACCCTCACACCTCAGATCCTGCAGGTCAGAATCTCTTAATGTAAGTATCACTATATAGTATCACCAACAAACACATACCAAAAAAAGTTCCATCTTCTATTCATGCTATGTATCACTATAAAGCACAACTCCTACATAACCTTAAAAAGCATTTTGTGAGTTTTGTTAAAGCTATGCAATCCCAAACATATTCCATAATACTGAAGAGGAAACAAATTATATCCAAATTTGGTTTAAGAGTTTCATTCTCTTTGGAATCCTTCAGGATGTCACATGCTACATAAACTACTTGGCCAACATAGATGAAAACCCCCAAATTCAGAGAAATCGCCAGAATGGTACAGTTATGAATTTTTGATTTATTTCTTTTTCTGGAAGGTGAGACCCTACAATAAATGCTGTCAAATTATGCAGCTATCTGAGTCATTTTGCAACTGGTGACCCTTATAATGATGTTCTCATTTTCAGAGCCAATGCAATGCCACACAGTGATTTGTCTGTTAAATTGAATCTTTGCCTCTAGATAGATAGATAGATATAAAGTTTATTTTGAAATGTCTTCTAGTGCCTCTGAGTCTGACTGATGTGAGATGTTATTTTGAACATGCCAAAGCATCTGAACTGCTTCAGCCCTTTCTTTTCAGTGTGCATTCCTTGATAAGTGGCAAAGCTTCCCACTTATCAGTCACTCAAAGTGACTGTGGCTGTCAGTTGTGTACAAAGCGCAATCAGTTTGGAAGCAGAGACACCAGCATTTTTCTTCTCAGCTTGAAGCAAACACGTTTTGACTGCTAGTCATTCAATTTTAAAGCATCTTCAATTAGGGGCGGATGAAGATATAAAGAAAACACATCCTAAACACCTCCACCAGTCAGCAGTAAAAAATTTATTGTTATCTCCTGCTTTACCATACTGCAGAGGCAGCAGTAGCAGCCTTTTTTTGGTTGCACAACAAAAACACTCATGACTACACATGCTCCATACAGACAAGATCACAGCCAGAGTTCATGTTCAGCTTCTCAAGCCACTTACACAAACTACCATGGTAGCTTCTGCTCCTGTACCTCAGCTGCCTGCTGTGCAAATACCTGCATAGGTACACAAACGCGAACACAGCTCACATGCACACAGGTACACCACCCCACACATTTTGAACAAACACATTCACAAAACAACATATGCAGAGTCTACAGCAAATAAAACACTGACCAGAACCATTAAAAAGACCGTGGAAATAATGACAAGGAGGGGAAAAGAAAAGAGAGGGCTGGCAGAAAGGAGGAGTTGATTTGGGAAGGGGTGGGCAACTGTGTAAGGAAGACTGCTCAGTACCGCAATGTCAAGGAGCTGGAAGTGGCCAAAGCTGTGGGGTGACCTGTGGGGTGCCTCAGAGAGATGCAGAAATTGGAGAGGGGATCTGAAGACAAAAATAAAGATAGGGCCCTGAATGTGAGGTCTCTGAGATGGCGCTTGTGGAGGGTAGAGAGACCCAGGTAAGGCCTTGGAGTACTATGTTGCCAGCTGTGATGACTGTACTTAACTGCTGGTGTTTTTCTTGCAGTCCAAGTTGCTGGATTATTATGTGTGTTTCAGCATTCTGTTTTGGTTTTTTAGTAAAAATATGTTTCCTGCCCTCCCTTGTGATTGTGTGAGAGAACTGGAAAACAGGAACACTGAAAGCTCTGTAACAAAAAGGAAATTAAGAAAAGATGCTAAAATTGTGAGAAGAGAGTCATGAAGTTCAAAACAATCTCATAATTTTAGAACATTTGGACTAGTAACACTGGAGAAAGCTTCATCATCACTAAGTGCTGCTGCAAACATGCAGCTCAGCAGAGTCAAAAAAACCTCGTTTATCTCAGGAAAACATGCCCTTGCTATCTCAATAAATTCAAGTCATACAAGTCTCGAGCAGATTCTCCTTGTTTGCATTGATGCAACTACACCAGTCAGCACATCTGGATTGTGCAAGAGTGTAGGAAAGGCATGAGATCATATTACCTGCTCTTGGAAGTAAAACCATGGCACACTGGCGCAAAGTGTTGCTCTGCACAGAAATAAGTTTAGATAAACACCTCACCAATCTGCAATCTCTTATATAACTTCACTTCTATGGAAGCGTTCAAGGCTACGCTGGATGGGGCGCACTTTGAGCAACCTGGTCTAGTGGAAGGGGGGTTGGAACTAGACAGTCTCTAAGGCCCCTTCAACCTGAACCATTCTGTGATTCCATAAGGAAAGGAAGCAAAGACCCACAGATTACTTTAAAGTACATGTGTCAGACCCTTCAGCCAAATACACATTATTTACTGAACTTGAGAGGACAGAAAGCAATTAGTTCATCCTGACTGTTAGCCTAGATTTTTCTTTCACTCCTCCCATTCCTTATTTCCTCCTCCAACCTTCCCTTTTTTATTTTTTTGTGTGCAGTTTTTTTTTTTGGTTGTTTTCTAGAATAATTAATTTCCCAGAGGCTTTTCCCTACTCAAGGGACAGGCGAGTTATTCTGATAACTGATACGACATCAGCTGCAGAGCTTTTGTGAGAAACAATTGTTTTGCCTCTTCGCCGTCAACCTCAGTTGTTTGGGAAGAGGTTGCAAAGTCATGGGAAAGGCTGCAGTGTGACTCCTTCTTGGGCCTGTCTCACTGAATCCAGTATGCCCATGTTTATAACTTGCAAGAAAACAGCTGCTCCTGACACATGATTAATTTGGACGAAATGTCCCCAATCTACGAGCCTGTTCAGTTTGACTGTGCAGTCACAGCTTGTCATATCCACATAGGCAAAAACAAAACAAAAACCAAACCATCTTAGTGGACGGAGCCTGTTCTGAAAACATTTTGCAGAGTGAGAAGGAAGATACTTTCTCGGAGTTTTCTACTGAAGAAAGGTCTCATTAAACTCCCACTAATATGAATAAGAGCCTTTTCACTATGTGCAGTGGGAGCTGGATCAGGCCCTCACTTCAACGGCTTTATTGTCTACCAAAGAAACCTTTTGTCCTCACCTCTCTCTGATATGCAAAGAGGACTCTAATTACAGAAGAACTAATACTGTTCTGCTGTGCAACGGCTTGCAAAGGGGTGGCAGCACCATGAAGCACTGCTCTGCTGTCACTGCATTCTTAGAAAATCAGAACTCCCAGGGAAAATGGCAATAGAGAAGCAACAGACATCACTAAATCTGTAACCGAGCACTTGTGTGGTGGTTGCTCATTTCTGCATCTCAAGTGAAGGATTCATCCTCTACAGCCCTTTAAAGCCTCCTACAGAACTCTGGGTTACAGGCATGCAAGAAGCTGTGGACCAGGAAGGAAATGTTACAAGTCCTTGTGGCTGTACTGAGGATTGTACTGATGATTGTGATTGTACTGATGCCCCACCAGGGCAAGGATTAAGTGTAAGGATCTCTACCTCCTTATTATTTGCACAGAGTATTCCAAGCGTTTAGCTTACATAGTGGCATGCTGGAATTTGCTTTCTAGCAGGAGACAGAAAATGAAAGGATGAGCTGTGTTGGAAGTATTAGAGTGCAAACATATTGAGGCAGGGAACAATCTTCACATTTCTTTACGTACAGTCAAATGGTCAGTGACTTCTCACAACAAGAAACTGGTACTTTTTACAACTAAACTTCATCTGAAATAAGTCAATCAAAATCTCAATGTTTTCTCAAAGAGAACACAAACAGGCCTGAACATCATTCAGCCAGTTATGGATAACAGATGATTGCTCATTTGAGGAGTTCAAAAGCAACAACAAATAACAACAAAATTATCATCATAGATGACTATGTGGGTAATTACGATACCTAAAGCACTGTGGGAGCAGGTCTCTTTACCAGTGTTTTGGAAGACTGGAATCAACCCAGAGCCTCTTGGTACTTGGAAAGTTTTAACAATAACAACTGTGTCATTTCAAAACTTTGCACGCTAAGCTTAAGAAATATTTTTCTGAACTTCTGTGTAACTCAGAAACCAAATCCTTCTTTCCTCCCCAAAAATACAGCTAGATTTTGAAAAAAACAGATCTGGCTACAAAAAGGACTAACCATCCTGCAGGAAATTCCAAATGTTCAAGATTTTATTACATTCCAAATTGGAAGAACACCTTAAACCTCAGAACTTAATGAGAATGGGAATATTCTGATTTGGGAACATACTTGTGCAGCCAGGCCTCTCCATCTACCAACACAACTCATGGGGAAAGGGACACAGCCAACTGACAGTGGGTGGGGAGGACGGAAATCTGGATCCAGGCTTACAAAGGAAAGCCTTATTTGGAGCCGGGAGGACACCTAGAGCAGCTGAAGGATTTAGGAAAGCCAGGAAGCCTGTAGCCCAAAGGGGCATGGAGTCTGGAGGGCCATAATGTCCACACTGACTACCAGACAAAAGGGTCTGCAAAGCTTGAAGCCAAAGGCCACCACAAGCTTTTCACCTGGGAGTAGGACCTGCTAAGCTCCCATCAGGCTCTGGAGCTGCCTGTGCCATCAAGCCAGGCACCAGGCAGAAGTCAGATCCCATCTGGCAGGTGGAGGAGGCTAGAAGCATGACTCCCTAGCTTTGCATGAGAACCTAGTCAGGATCCTCTAGATCTTCAGAGGTCCAAACTTTCTAACAGAAAAGGTGTCCTCTTAGAACACGTGCTGACAAGTCTCTAGCTCTGAAGAAGAAAGAAAACCTTCTACTAAAACACACAGAGTCATCAAATGGTTGCCTGGCAGGAATTGCTCTCAATTCCAGTATTTGTGCTAAGTACATCACTCAGAAATGAATACAAATTAGTAACCAAGTACAGGCAGTATTAAACTAGAAAGTCAAAAGAAACTAAGACTCAAACGTTAAGAGACATCATAAAGCAGCACTGTTCCTTCTTGCTGCTTTAAGATCTTAGTTTTACATTACTGGCAACCTGAAGTGTTCCAAGATCTTGAGCTGGGCTCTCCAAAAAAAATTTTGACTAAAAATCAGAACAGTTTAAAAAACAACATTTGGCCTCCGTTTTGTTTGCCTTCTAATTTTGGAACTTGTAGTGCTCATGGTTTCAGATTTTCCTGGAAATATGAGAGCTGGAAGTTTACATTTTGAAGAAATTAAAGCTGGCATTTTTGTCATCACATGACTCCAAGAGCTGAGGCTTGAGAGAAAAACATAAAACATTGTCAGGTTTTCTACAAAATTGTGAGATTAGCAGCATTGGTTTTATCACGATTTAGGCTGCAAGGTTGACCTATTTTATCAACAGTGCCCTGCTGAATATGAATTGCTTTATGAATTTTAACAACCATATTTCATTTTAAATATAGTTCCATTAAAGTGACATTTGTCACTGAGCTTCAAAGCACACTATTCAATCATCAACCTGAGCTAAACTTTTTCTCTGAGCGAGTAGAAGTTGTAAACGGCAACGACTTTCCATCTCAGAGACATTCCTCAAGGCAGAACACCCTGTATGCCTGTTGCCTGTCCTGGGGACTACCTCAGCATCAAGAAAAAGGAACATCTAGCCTTCAAGTTTCTTTTGCTCTCTGTCCACCCAATGTGACAGCCACAGAGCCCTAGACTTCGCCATGTTATAGAGCAAGGACACTAGGAAGTAGCGTGTGGCCTCACAAAAGAAGATGAGGAGGTCACCATGAGATTTCCCTTAAGGCCCTGAAGAGCAGAACTGGATTTAGCCTGTGAACTTGCTGAGCTGCACTTGGTGTCTGCATGCTCTTTCCTCAGCCTGTTTTACGACTGCAGATCACTACAGAGCTGTTCTGAAACACCACCTGAGATCTCCAAGGCTGTTGATGCACACGAGTTGACAGAACACGTATTTGTTTCATTTCTGGTAAAACAGCAAGTCTGAGATGTGCAAAGGAGAAGAGCCCAAACACTCAGCAGGCAGAAACGGTTAAAGTGAAAACCTTTTCAATAACATACACACGAAGATTAAATAGAACAGAAAGCATGTGCATGGGAGGGTGCATTCCAAAGTGGCATAAAATAACATGGAGGGAGGTTTAGTTAATTATTCAAAGAAACTCAAACCTCTTCACAAATTAGGTCTAGAATATCCTGAAAAGCAGAAAAATAAAATTATAAACATTTGCCAAAACACAAAATCCTATCTAGATCACATTTTAGCATTTTGAGGTCATACAGATTCTTTAATCTAATCTGCAACTATTCTCCAGTTTAGTATTATCTCCTTGCTTAACTCTCTATATGAAGCCAAGCTGTTCGTCTTCTGAATTAGTGACACCGCCTTCCAGTTAATTCAGAAAAGATGGACTCGAAAAAGACATAATGTCAATTAGAGATTCACGTGCCAGGTACATTTTTCTAAGCTCAAGTAGCTAACACATCTTTCCTCAGCATCACAGAAGTGGCTAGTTTAACTGAGCTGTAGTTATCCTCTGCATCTGCAGTCCTCCAAGGGGGAGAGACATGTCACAGCCTCTCCCTGCTTATGTATTGTGTGTCTATCAGTGACTGTATGCTGCGGTAAGGAGAGAAGGAACTGTTTCCAAGTTAGCACACTTAGAGAAAGGACTCATAAATCATGGGGTCAGTCAGGTTGTGCTTCTTTTTAACCTTAGGGTATTATGTTTTCAATACAATATTTCAATAGCTTTTTTCTGTGTAATAATTTATCTGGAATTACGGCAACTCTTGCAAGCTTAGAAAAAATTGGCTCAAGTAAAACAAATCCTTTGTCATAAATAGGTTGTGTTCATAACCGCAGCCTAGTCATTCAGTTGCACATAAGTCAAATAGTTATCCAGACTTTGTAGGAATATTTCCCTGTCAATAAATCTAATGCTATTTAAAAACTCTGAGGCAATGTGACAGAAGCCTGTTAGATTAATTAGGGCAAGGTCATAAAAGCTGAACTCACAGCTACATTCAGGTCACAGTTTTGTTCCACCTACCATAACCTGATTGTAAACTCACAGACTGTTTCAAACATGGGCATGTTAGGGTGACTTCATTGTCTTCATTTGTATACAAAGGAAGATTTCTTCAGGAATTGTTTCTTCTAACAGTCAACTAAGCATGCAATTGCTTAGTTGAAGAAATGTTTTGTTTTGTATTCACCGTCATACGGATTTTCTTAGTTTTAAAGGTTTTTTCCTATCAGTGACTTCACAGTGATTGGACTACATCCAGGGTTTGTGAGACTTAAGCACCATGCAGACCACAGAACTGTCAAGAGGCAGGCAGTAAAATCAAAATTTCACCACAAACTGATCATCTCTGCAGGATGGTACTGTCTCTCTGCCTGTTCAATTCTTCACCTTTATCATGTGACTATCCAAAAGGAGGGTGTCCCAGATCTTATGGGGTTTGTGTGAAGTAGACCCTGGAGGTGAAATTCTGACCTTAGCAGGGTCAGTATTTCATCCAAAATCCCTTGAGACAGACCTTCAAATCATTTCTCGGGTTTGCAGCTTGTATCAGATGGTAGCTAGCTGACTTTCATTTACTACTGACTCAGGTCAAACTTGGACCAGGGATCAAGAGATGAAAGGCTTTATATCTCATTATCAATAATCAGTGTTCTCTACTACCCTAAAAACGACATACTTCATTCTTATCTACAAGGCCTTAAAACTTAAAAGGGTTGGGGTCAAATTATGTTACTTCAATTTATTTTTATTCACTACTTATGAAAAAACTTCCTCTCTCACTGCCACAGCTAAATGATAAAAATGTAAATACTTTCCCTGATATTGCAAAGGTTCTATCATCGTTTTCCTTTTAGTCTTATTACAGATAGAGCAAGAAAAAAAAATCCTTCCCACATACCAATTTAAAGAACAAAATAAAATCCAACAAAAACCAACTCCCCAAAAAACACCCAGATGCCAAGATTAAGCCAGGCTTTATCCATCTCAAAATTATTTTCAGTAAAGCACATCTTGTATAGATGTTGCCTTATAACAGAAGGGTGGACCTTCCCCAGAAGTTTTCCATAGTTATGCAAGTCCTGATACTGACAGAATATCCTCTGAAACTATAGAGGAGGTTTCTCTATTCTAGAGTGAAGCCATACAACTCCACTGATTTGGCTGGAATTAAGTTTTCTTAGATGAGTTATGGCAATTTAGGCAATTAATTCTGAAACATTAAAGAGATGGTTTGGAAAGAAAATCTGCTGTTACTGAACAGAACATAGCATCCACTTCTACAGCAACTTGCACTGCTCTACACATAACTGCATACTTAAACAGCCAGAGATTTTACCATGATTCTAGATACCTGTGAAATGTAAAATCCCTCCTTTGTTGTTCTGTGAAACCTTTATGGGCAAACTAATCTGCATCATTCCCCAAGCAGGGGCATGCATATATACACATGGTAGAAAAGTGATGAAAACAGTCAACGGCATGAAAGATACTTCTGAGTAATTTAAGGCAAAAAGAGGTTAAATCAAGTTTACTAGTTATGCTGGGTTAACAACTTTTTTCTATGACTAGGAATAAACCTGTAGATATGTGGGACCTACACAGTTGTTCTCCTAAATCTAAGCAACCTTTTGACCAGTTTCTCATTTAGACAATGCTTCACCCAAAGGACTGAAAATTTCCAGACTTTCAACACCTGGGGCAACAGGAAGGAGGGGCACTCCATTACAGATCACTGAAGAGAACTGCTTCCACAAAACCTCAAAAGAGCTGTCGTACGAGACCCATTCCAATCCAACTCTTTCTGGCAACACTCTTGCCACTCCTGAATAGAGAGTTGAACAAGGATTTGGCCTGGCAACTTGCTCACATGACCAGTTCCTCTCACATCTGGGTCCTGATCCTACAGGAACTGTGTAATCATGAAATGCCTTCCAAGAAACTGACTTTTTTTGCTTAATGACAGGTAACATCTTCATGTGTTTCCACAAATAGGATGTGAGCCACCTGCAGAGATTCTTAAAGAAACTATGACAATAATGGCTGAGGGAAAGCGTGTGGAAATGAAAGGAGAAAAGAGAGATAGGAGGGGCATGGGTGGAAATGCAGTCTCTGACCTGGATCTGTTGCTGAAGAAGGTTAATTTTGTGCTGCTGCTGCAGGAGCTGCTGCTGTTGTCTTGCGATCTGTGAAGAAATTGCACAGAAGATATGTGAGATATGTATCAGCATTCCTGGAGTCGGTACATAGGAAACTTCCACTGTGCTTGGCTCTTTAAACTGCACTATTAAGCTAAGAAACCTTTGAATGTGGGTAACAGCAGCCTGGATGGCTGCTGAAGCAAGGGGCTTATGTTCAGGAACAATTCATAGCTAATACTAGTGTGAAAGGAAATCTTCTGGAAAATGTTGTGCTGGATAGTAAGAGAGGGACTGATGCAAAAATGTCCGCTCTCAGTATCTGAAATGGTACTGCTAAAATCCCCAAAAAGTGAGCACTGATTTGCTCCAACTTGCTGGAGAAAGAACAATGATGGCAGAGAAAATGGAAAATAGTAGGAAAAAGCAGGAAAGGCAAAGTAAGTAGGATGGACAGCAATATCCTTTTTATGTTTGGCATCACTTATTCAAAAAATAAAAAGTCAAAGAAAAAAAGGAAATCTGCTACCCAGGAGGAAAGTATTAGTGTGTGTATTTCCTTCACATAGAAACACATAAAGAGACTGGGTTTGGGACACAAGGAACTGCGTTTTGGGAAAATCCCTAAAAGGGAATAAGGAGGCAGTGCAAGGCTACACAGATCAACACTCAAACTGATTTGCAGTAGTTGATGGAGTCATCATTATGTCTTCTCTCAAAGTCATGTGTGTTTTCCATAAGGACTTCTACCCTTCCACTCCACTGACTAAAAGATTGGGAACCTTACTGTAGATACATTTTATATACAGTAATGGAACCAAATTAAGAGTTGTTAGAGAACTGATGGAGATAAGCCATTATATACCTCAAACTTGAAAAGCAAACTTGAAAAACTTTGTTTAAGCCACAATAACAGCTCTGCTCTCATGAATAGCTAGCACAGCAGTACAAACATTAGACTGAGTATTGCTCTTCCCCTGTGGTATGTGTACACATCGCAGGGTCAGATGGGAACTTACACATACTTACTGGGAGGAATTTTGTGCATTCTTCCCCTTAGGTATTTTCTTTCACTGCTATTATTAAACTATTAGCATAACACTCACTCACAGTTAACCCCACATCCAAAAGATTAAATAAGTGTTTTCTTTCTAGAGCCTCTCTTTAAGCAAGCAAACATTTTTTTCAATATTTTTTTTTAAGTTTGGTTATTATAATTTCTGTATAATACAGAATTTCTTGAATTAAAAAAAATCCTTCAGGATTTCTAACTGCCTTTTTCCAGTCTTCCCATTTTCTTTTTCAGTTTCAGATCATCCAGCCATCCTGTCGCAATAGTGACTTTAAAAGGTAGGGCAGGGGAAATAGCTCCTGCAGGATGTCTCTTCGTGGAAGAATCTTAACAGTTCCACCTTCACACCTTCATCTACCTCCTCCATGCAAACAGAAGTGTGATACAAATTCTCTAGTTTAATAGATAAGCCACTCCTCCTGTTCTCCCTATGTGCTATTTCAGATGTGAGGCCAAAATACACAGTATTTAAGATCAGGTTTTTAAATAATCAAAACCAGGGAAAAATAAGGCTAAAACGTGAGTGTATCAGCAGTGGATTAGAAACTTCAGACTTGCTTGGTACAACATAACCACTGAAGTATAACAACTACGACAGATTCTGTGAGCTTAATAAAATTCACGTAACCGCAATTCTATGACATAAACTCAAATTTCATTACAAGCTGAAATAAAGGGTCAGGTAGACCAAAATGCTTTCGGATAAGAAGTATCACGATGGACTTTTCACAAAATTTTAAACCAGATGTCTATTCTCCGCTCATGTTCAGGCACAAAAATGGACATTTTATTTATATTACACCACTTGCATGGTGTGAACGTATTAGAAAAGTTATGTTCTTGTATAAAATGTTATGTGTCCATGCATGCACACTGGAACTGTCCACATGTGAAAACATTTGCATTTTCAGTGGAGGGCATATCTGCAAGAGCTGAAAATCAAGCGTCTCACATGTAGAAGAAAAAGGTCACAATTGTTCACTGACTTCATATTCTTCTTCCCCACTTTTTTCCAGAGTTGGCAAAACCAACTTTTGCATTTCTCACATTGCAATCCAAGTGCTGCATTCTGTTCCTTTTATACCTGTTCAGCACCACTGAATTCAAGCAACACTGGAAGGTTATTCAGGAGGGCTGAATTTGCATGCTTATTTACACTTATTAAAAAAAAACCTATTGGAAGAGAATAGTTCCAAAATGGAAGCTCTATCTTTATAAAACAAACAGCACCATTTTACATATTGCAAATTAAAGCATTCTTCCAATACATTTTTGTTTGAACTTCTTCACCTAAAAAAATAAATGGAAAAAAAAATTTGGGTGGAGAGCAAACTTGATAGTATCAGCCCGAAAAGATAAAACTACTGGGACAAAAAATTATTTAAGCTGAAAGCCACTCTAATAATCACTCACCTGTTCTTGCTGCTGCTTAGCCAGCTCCATTTGTTGGCGTTGTTTCTCGATCTGTGATGCAGCCAGTTTCTTCTGTTCATCATGAGCTGCTAGCAGCTGTTCTCGCAAACTGGTCAGCTGATTGATCATACCCATGAGCTGCCTTTCTTTCTCAGCGAGGCTTTCTGGAGTCCCTGGGCATCATATGGTGCAAAGAGGAAAAAAAATGGTAAAGAGAAGAGAGGAAATTTAGAGCTAGCCAGGTTTTTATTCTGCAGCTTCACCATAAGCAAAGTTTTATTAGAACCAAAATGCAGCAGCATACTGCAAGGCACTACGCATTAAGACCTGCCTCTCTACAGGAAAATGAGCCATGGAGGATAATTCTGTACACAGGCTTTGATCTGGTGTTGCCCTTCAATGTTGCTTTGCCCTTTCATCTATTTTTTTGCCTTTTTATCAGATTAATAGGGGGGAAAATCCTGCCTGTTTTGTAAGAGTTTCAAATTTTAAACACTGTTTACCTTTCATAGGGATCAAAATCAACACTTCCTGTTTTGAAAAGCAATTACACTTTTGTCAGAAACTTATGACAAAGACTCATCAATACTTTTGATGTGTAAAGAAACTGTAAGGTGCGTATTAACATCAATCAAGGGGAAGCAGAGAAGTCTCCTGGGTACAGGATAACTCTCCCTCTCCCCACGCCCAGCCTTCTCACTGTTACCAGCACAGTACACAACAGCTGTCAGGACGCTCACTACCTGCTATATCATCTACAGCTGCCCTGATTAGGATGAAATTATACAGTATTTAAATTGCCAATAACTACTATGGCTGCTGCTGCCACTGCTGAGTATTTTTAAAAGAAAAAGCCTTGCATAAACATACCAGAAAAACTGAGTTAAACACAACTCACTGCCTCTCTCATTTGTACTGTCATTAGATGGTTTTTACAGGAGAGTTCAGCAGAGTAACTGACTACCTTGCTCTCATAATCACTCTGTAAAAATTCTCCTACCCAGAAAGACAGTGGTTGTAAGGGAAGGGAAGAAAAAATTCCAGGAAAAATCAATGAGCTATGAATTACAAACTAAAACAAAAAATGGCACTGTCAGTATATCCAGGATCATTTGATTTTGAATTTATAAGACCAGAAAATATGTCTAGCAGTTAATCCACAGATATCTCCAATACCTCCACACCTTCTCACATGAGTCAGATCCTATGAAACCCTTTCTAAAAAAGCTTTAGGAAAGGATTCAGGCTATCAGTGTCTACTCCTCCTCTGAAAATAGCCTGCTTTTGGGACAACCCTGCCACACAAACCTTTCTCTTACACAGGAAGCATTCTTCTGCCAATGTCACCAGTGCTCTCCAAGTGAAAAAAAAAGAAAAAAAGAGAAAAATTGGCGACTACACCAAACATACTCCTCGCCAACTATCAGTCAGACATGGAAAAGAGCGACTGGTAATAGCTCATTTAGTCTACCCCCCTGCCAGTGCAGGAATGTTCCCTACAATATATTTACTACAGCTTTCTAGATTGGATTGAAATGTCTGAAATGGTGAATCATCTACTGTTTTCTTTGGAAGACTGTACCATAGCCTTAGAGGTGGCACTGTTAGGGCTCTCTGCTTGATAGTTTAATTTACATTCAATTAATTTCAACCTTGCACTCCCAAGGAACATCCCACTTGCTATTTTAGCCAAGCCCAAGCCCTTACATACATTTATAGACAGCCATGTACAAGTGGGAAACCACAAAGAATCAATATTTTCACATAAAGGAAATGCAACTTGATTAATGTTTTATTAAGATGCTAAAGATTTATGTGAAAATATTCTCACCATATAACAAAGAACTACAACAGAACATTCTCAGATACAGTATCAAAAAAAAAAAAACCCGAGGTACAAGCTGGAAACTTGAGAAACACACTGAAAGAGAAACCATAGGACTTTAAACCTGTTCTGTTGAAAGCTGTGAGAAAGAATGGAAGACAGCGCTAAAATATTAACACTGCTGAAGAAAACACTTTTAACTTGGGTTTTTATTTCAAACATTGGAGACACAGAACTGCTACAAGTAGTGCATTTGCCACCTGGCCATACAATTAACCAGAAATATCTATGCCACTCTTCCACGCTTCCTTTGTTTTTCTCTGCAAAAAAGGGTGCGGTGTTTCCAAGTGGCACAGAAGAATTATTCTAGAAGGCAGTCTCTTCCTTGTCCTGTCTGTGGCTAGTATGGTGATTCACTGTAATGTTCCCCTAAAGAAGACTATCAGTATACTGATACTGGCAGTATAATACGCTGAGCACACTGAAACATCTGAAAATTAAGTATTTATTTACTCAGCAGATATTTTATTCCAAACTTTTACTGAGGGTGGGTGGGTGTAAGAGAATGAGGGGAGTAGGACTTAAGAGGGAAAAGGAACACACAAGATTGGTTTAGTCCTAAAGTTAGGGTAAGGAAAAAGAAATCACTGTCAAATGAACTGTTTGACAAATACACCGACACACATCAAAGATCTTCAGCCAGTACTGGTTCATCGGTGTATTTTGAGCTTCTACAGTAGCTTTCAGTTGGGAATCAAAAAGCACTTTGTAAAGTTAAATTAATCCCTACTGCACCTTTGAAAGGTGGAAAAATGTTTCCATATGTGTAAACTGACAGACAGAGGGGTCACAGAGTTAGTTACTGACAGTGGCAAAAAAGAGATGTTGATATCCAGCCCCGCGCTCCAAAGCTCAGGCTGCACCTCCAAAGAGAGCACAGAACATGCCCCCGCCCTGACCGCGACACGGATCACCTGCACACCCGCAGGGCCACCCACCTAATGCAGCTCCTTAGTCAGTGCTGTTTACCGAGAAACGAGCAAAAACCTTCTTCCCCAGGAAAACAACAGCTTTGTTTGAACTGCAGGAATGAGAGCAAAGTCGGGGTGAACTAAGAGCAAGTGGTCAGGGCAATGAAGCACTGCTAAAGGCGCTGGAAGTGCAGGCATACCACAACTGTGCCACTCAGGACATATCTACCATACTCAGTCTCTGCATTATGACTCAGTTTATAAAGAAACTTTGAGATGTCCAAAGGGGGTGCTTTAAATACTAATTTAGTAAGTGGAATGCGTAATTCCTTTGGCTTAAAAAACTGGAGTGGAAAAAGTCTGACAAAAGGCAGACACCTTGCATTGTATTTTGTGAGCAATTTCACTTTGCTAATAACCCAAAAGGGAGAACTTATCACTGTCAACTCGAAAAAAATATCCGGTGTTGGATAATAATTTCTGGAAAACATGGCTTAGCAGGTACTTTATTTTCATGTGATTAGCCCATCCTTCCAATAACTTCAGTAATAACTATGATTTCAATTCTTTAAGATATCATTCCTTGCTAACTAAGTACTCAGAGAGCCTTAATCTCAAGTGGCCTGCACAAAACCAAAGGCAAGAGAGATCAGATGTGTAGGTCTACTAGGAGACAGTGAGTGTTGGGGTAGATTTCCCCTTGCTTTATGTACACAGCTGTATAAGCCCCACTGATGATGAATTACAAACAGGTTTGAGGTTTCTTGCGGACAACTGGTGGCTTATAAAAGTGTGAAGATTAAAAAGAAGTACTTGAATGAGACTATCTTGATCATAATGCAAAGTGTGTGCATTTAGGGTAAGTTTGGTATTTTTTATGTTACCCCTATTACCTAGCACACCTCTACTTTCATGAAAAAGGCCAACAAAACTGCCATTTCACAGTTGCCATTCGTAAGTTACTTAGTTTACATAACAAATGAAGGCCAAATGATACTTGATGCTATTTATTTAATGGTCAGCTGAGGGCAACAGCTTGGTCACCACACAAGTACCCTCAGTGATAGGAATTTTTTCAGGTGTACTAAAGCAAGCTGCAGTTAGAGCACCAGTTGACATTTTTGTATCCCTTTCTAGGTGCTGCAGATTGGGAGCAGGCAAGGATGGTGGACTTCTGTGCTATTAGCATTATTTTCTTTCTGTCAACCCGCATAAGATCTAAACCTTTATTACTATGTGAAGTGTCTTGGCATCTAAGGGATTTCCATTTTAAGAATCCTGTAGCTTATAGGGCAAAAAGCGTCAGTATTTTAAATAGCTACACCATCAACCTCATAAAGACAAGTCGTTTAAATTACGCTACTCAGGAATTAATGCACAATCCATATGACTGCTAACACTGCTAGAATTTGGGATGGGGTGCAAATCTCAGTGAGTAAAAGCCACCAGCCCCAGCAGCTACCTTCAGCCACTTCATTATTAAACTCAGAGCTTCTCTGAGTAGTACAGAGCTGCAAATGGTTCTGGAGGTGGCCTGTACTCTGCATGCACTGACTGCACAGTTGCAGCATGGCTGGAAGAAAGAACAAGTGCTCATTATTGCAGTGTACAACTTGACAGCAAGCTAGAATGCTTCACACTGGTATTGAGTGAGGAGCAAAAGGAGAGTGGCTTACATTAATGGCTGCCTCAAAAATTACTCTTAATTACCATTAGATCCACAACAAATAGATATTGCACATTTTATGTTTAACAAATCTTTTAACCACCAAGCCACCTGCCTTTCAGAAGACTGCTGTAGGTGCTCATGCTGTTTTTTCTATACTCCATCACTGCATCAAAGTATACACTACAGGCTGATACAGTGAATGGCCCAAGAAAAGATGCTTTCCAGATGCATCAGTTTATTCTCCATCACCACAAAAAGAGATTCAGAAAGAAAAAAAAACCCAACATGTTTGTGGATGCAACACCCACAGCAGATGGCAATAAAAGAAGACTCAAATTAGTGGCATTCTGTATCGCCAAACCTAAACTTCATCTCAGATCAACACTATCCATAATAGTGTTTAAGTAGAAAAAGAAATTTACTCAAATGTGAAATAAACTATTACACATTCTTAGTTCTGATTCACAGTCTCAGACTGGCAGTGACAGTAACATTTTAATAAACATTAGAATGAAGACACCAATATGACCAAATGACACACTTAAAGTGAGAAAACGAACAGGAGAAACCTTGGCATATCCACCCAAAACAGAACCAAAGCAAAAAAAAAAGGCAGAGAAATCGCTTTTGCGATCAAAACAGTAAATACTTTATTATAATTTATTAGACAGAATGAGAATGTAAATGAGAAATTAGGAAAGCCAATATTTTCTTTAACAGGCATTTTAAGCTTTTGCTGCAAATGCTCAAGCAATGAGAGTGTCTGCTTGCAGCCAGCCTACAGATCCACTTGCAGCTGCACGGCACTCAGCGTATTCTGCAAGAGGCAGAGACGTGGTGAGGCTCTGCTCAATCCCTCTGACATGTCTCAATTAAACTGCTAGGAATGCTACCAATTGGGGTGCTCATGTACCCACTCACGTACACCCAAAACAGGAAAAGTTATCCCCCGAGTCAGTTTACTGTCAAAGTAATTACGTAAATAACTTTTGAACTGTCAGCATCTGTCTTTCAAAGAAAAAGCAAAGCAAACAATGTGCGAGTACAAAGCCTGGAAGAGACAATAATATTGTTTTATGTCTGTATTATTAACTGTGGTTACAATAGAAAAAAATTCCTCCTGTATCTACAAAGCTTCTAGGGGAAAAAAATGAAATGGAAATGAGAGTATTCTGAAGTTCTCTGTATACAAATAGCATCAGGATATATAATAACAACTAGAGTATGCAATATAGAGCATTTTTCATCTCAAAGCATTAGCTAGTTGATCTTCTCAAAGACTGTGAGCAGGCAGAAAGACAGGGGTCTCTGTTACTTTTTTTAAGAGAAAAGAGAGGTGTGAGGTTTTCAGAAACTTGCCTAAAGCCATTTTTAACTTTATGCACTGTAAGCTGCTTTATTGCTGGCCTCGCTGAAGTCATCAGCAGAACCATTTCAGCAAGGCCAAGAATTTCCCCACTGACTTTAACAGGACACATGTTAAATACATAATTAAAAGTTTGCTTGACCCGGTTTGGTAACAAGGTAGGGTTCTAGACAAAAGAGACCTTATGAATAAAGCAATTATTGATGCCATCCACCTCATCAAGCAACAGAACGATGCCACAATACAGTTTCTGTGTAACTTTGGTGTAAGTGTGATGGGGTCATAACTACAACCTATACATCAGCTAAAAACTGAGTCACCTCCAAGCATTTCGTGCAGAGGTGTGTTTTTTCAGTGTGATTTTTAAGCTAGGGACTTAACAGTTTTGATACAAAACTGAAAAGAGCTGAGAAGGAAGCTTTTCAAACTGAACAGCCTATTCACTAAACTGACCTCAGCAGAACTGAACTGCTACCAGCACTAACATTACCCTATCCAAAGAATAAATAAAAATATCAGCAGTTGAAAAACACAACTCCAAGTATCTTTTCTTGAGGGTTTTATTCTAGTACATTTTCTTGAGAGCTTCATTCTCATCCCCTTATCAACTATGTTTCTTTCTCCACTCCCCACCCCAGTTTTAACTTTGGCTCTGCCACATCACAAATCCAAACGCAACATTACTCTGCTCAGTAAGTAAATCAGGAAAGTAAAATAGACAGGTCATCTAGTCATCTACTTAAAAGAAAACTAATCTTTGTCATGCTCTCCCTAAAATATGTATATATTTATAACATGATAATTTTAAAAAGGAGTATATTCCCCTTGCCGCACAGCCAGCTGCGCTGCTGATGTCGCCCAAAGTCGCATGTGTGAGGCAATGGGGAGCTGATGTTACGTGCCTTCAGGAAACATAGTCTGATAAACAGATCTAACCGGCTGAGGTAAGTTCAGAATTTAAACTCTTTATTTCCTCTGTCTTTGAAAAGAAATGTCAAATGTTTATGACCAAGCAATGAGTTTATATACTTAAAATTACGTACTTGCTGCTATGTATTGTCGGGTGGACATGGGTATGGGCTTGTGCATGTGTGCAACTCCCTTGATGCTTCCCTAATCAATACTTCAGAAAGTGTTTTATTATGGACTGGCACATACCTTTTCAGGCCAGTAAATCTTAGAGCTGTCAGGACATAAACATCTAAAACCTGGCAGTTTTCATTAAGTATTTAAGCCAACTTTACTACACAATGACTGCCATCACTTACAACTACCTACCTTACTAAATTAAATTACTTCATCTGATTGATATGAGAAGTAAGCATAATAAAAGAAGACTTTCTGACTGCTTTTTACTCAGCAAGCCAAAGCCACCAGAAAAAGAAACAAGAAAAAGCCCAGAATTCAAACTGATTTGCCTGTACCTACAAATTTATGTAATGAATCTTCTCTGACAAATAAAAATTCTTTTTAGAACAGCAAGTGAGCAGGAAATTCTTTATTTAAGCATAAGGATAGTCTTAATCTTTTAGGTTTCAGTGGAAGACTTTGCAGAATGAATAAAAACAAATGATGAACAATTACCATCTTTTGCCATTACTACCCTCAAGAACTAATATTCTGTGAGGACAACAATTTAGCCGTCTGCCTATAATAGACCAGCACATTACTATTTCGCAACGCTGGAAAGAAGTTGTCACTGAGCATTCTTTATTTGCTGTCAGCAGACTGCAAATAAAGCTTGGTATTCAACCTGGTTAGTAACTTATTGTCAAGGTTACAAAAGGAATAGACAATATTTTTATTGAGACTACTTCTCTGAGGTTATTCATTGTTTTACTGTCTAGACAACAAGCTAGAACTGGGCTAGATAAACAGCATTGCTGCTAGAATTTCATGCAGCATCAGGAAAAACAGTAAAAAATATGTATGTGTAAGTATATTTGGTTTGTTTTGACAAACTGGTACTTGTAGCTCAGCAACATTCATCTCTATCAGCACGTCTTTCAAGTAATTTTAGTACAGACAGTAACTGCTTTAGGTCCCTTTTGTAATTCAACCCTCTGGTCAATTTTAAAATATAGTTGTTTCACCTCCTATGTTCAAACAAAATAAAGCCGCTGGTATTTGCTACTTTGATTAGTTCAATTTTATTCCATTTTTCCTATTTATAATCACTTCTTAAATATAAAAGTTGTTAAAATGGAACCTGATTTTTTTCTGATTAAGTACCTTTGTGTAAAAAAAATTAAAAATAAATCCAAACCAGCCCAAATTTGCTGCTTTGCCATAAATTCATATTTTTTGCATTTTTGATGCTTTAAAAAAGATTCCTCCAACCTCCCTTCCATTACCTTCAACTAACCTCCCGTTCTAGGGTCAAATGGAAGCAGCTCCATCCAGTCAAAATCTCCATTTCAGGCTTTCATTTGGCCTGAAGGAAGCTCTACGTTGGTGTGGCTCAATTGGCACTGTCTACTTCTCTGCAGACTGAGAGTATCACATTGCATTATGATCAACCTCCACTATTTATTTGGCAGCTGCCAAATTTCCTCTCAAAACTTAGGTTTCCCTGTGTGCCACTGGGCAGGCTCCTCTCCCCCCACCTTTAAAATATTAACAAAGGACTAAAGCTCACTGTCAGCAATTTGCTACTATTAAACACCCCCAAAAATTAACAGAGAAGATGATACTAAATAGATTGAAATAAATATTGAATTTATCACAGTCAGAAGCTGACAACCAGCCATATCTTACCTCCTTCACTTATGACTCTCACCCTCCTTCTCTCCGCACTCCAAATACAATACTACCCACAAAAAATAATGCAAAACATCCACATCTGACACAAGTTTGCAAACATTTTTCAACCATTAATTTGCAAATGCAGAATTCACACAGCTCGTAAGAAAGTGTGCAGCTTTCACACATCTCCTGGGGATCTGTGCTGTAGTAGTCAAAGGTTTAAACCCAGTGTATTCCCCATGAATAATCTCTCTCCCTTTCCCCCTCCTTCCTCCTGTCCACATCTAAATGCAGAATCCCCAGCTTTCTTCTCTTCAGTTTACAGATTATGTGATCCAAAGTGTCACTCACTGGATTACTGCACATAACCTGAGCACTACCCGAAGCTTACTTGTCTTCAACTTGTCCAGCATTACTTAAATGGAATTATCCGTCACAATCCATATACCGAATCTGCATAGCCCACTTATCTCAAGATTCTGTGTGTCACCTACCAGATTATCCGTTTTAATCCATACATTGAATCTACATAACATATGTCTTTAATTCATGGGTGCTGATGAGCTATAGTATCACTGAATGGATTATTTCTCTTTATCCATTATTGGCAGTTGTAAGACTGTTCACTGCCTACTCTCTCATGCCCCATCTTCTAAGCATAGAAGCAAAATCAGTTTTCGGCAAACACAGCTTCATTGCACATCAAACACAGCTTGATATAATACCTGCAGTGATACTTCATGCAACTTGGAACCCAGTTTCTTGCACACAACAAATGTCTGCGTTATCATGCATTAAAGATTAGAATTGGTAGGCTAATCTTGCTTTCAATTACATTCATAAATCAGTGGTTATTTCAGAATAGTCTTTGGAGTCACCTAGATTTAAGTGGATACAATGCAGAGCTGATTTTACCCCAGTGAGGATCCCTTTCACAGTAAGTGCAGAAAACTCTTCACCTGAGTTGTTCAGGAACTAACCTGTACAATAAGAAAGGATTTTCAAACAACAACAACAAAAAAAAACAGGTCCAGGCTTGCCCGGTCTTTCTTGACAGACTCAGGCACAATCACTATTAACAATGCTTTCACTTCAACAGAAAACCACCTCAGAAAGATTGGAAACAAAAGTCAGTTTAGCCTTTTGTTTCACACATCTATTCAAAATTAGCTAAGTGGAGAACATATAAAATATGTGTTATTGTTTCTTGACAACTCCTGATAAGCAAGAGATGGACAAGATTAGTAGAAAGGCTTTGTTTACACAGGGGAGGTTTTAGAAAGTGTTCTCATAATAGTTAAAGCTGCCTCACTCACATCGGCGCTGCACCTGGGGGGCCAGAACCATTCTGTGAAGTCTGCTCAGAGGAGGCCCAACACCAGTGTAAGAGAAGTTTCATGTTAATTTTCCAAGTATAAGGATGGACACAGTCACTGAAGCATGCGGAAACAGGCTTCTTACACCTTTTGCTATCCATGGCCTGCCCTACACGCTGCATCTGCTGCAGTCGGTAACGTTGTTTTGGAGGAAAGCAACCACTTTCACCCTGTGATGCACACGTATCAGGCAGCTATGCTGAAAGCAGAAAGGGAGTGTAATTTTCCTTCCTCTAGATGATCGGTTTGAGACCTGAAGTTCTCTCTGCCACACTGAATCCAATAAACTGCATTATCCATGAATAATCCAGAGGCCTTTTGAGCCCTGTTCTTGAATATGACGGATATAAGTAAGTTTGAACAGGCTTTAACCAATTCACTACACAGTTTTACAGCTTTATTTTAAAATATTTCAATTTGAAGGCATGTTTTGGGGGTTTTATTACAGACTGACTTGTTTCGAACTGAGTAAAAATTCCACAGATTTAAAACCAAAATTTCTTACGAAATCTCCAGTGCCAAACTTGTTTTATTTATTTAGCCCCAGATAACCTCTCTAAACAAAACAGAGGCATTTGACCTAAACTTTCTACAGATATGAAAGCATTTAGAATTTGTCCGATTTTAAATATAAGAGTATTCCTTTGCAGTACCTTTCAGTCAAGCCCTGGAATGAAATATAGATCCTTGTAACTGCGATTCTGAAGCTTATAGCTAGGCCTCTGCAGATACTCAGTAATGGTTCTCCCATTTTACAGCCATGCAGATGAAGAATGGGAGGC
Source organism: Psittacus erithacus (assembly GCA_009867235.2). Taxonomy (NCBI): domain Eukaryota; kingdom Metazoa; phylum Chordata; class Aves; order Psittaciformes; family Psittacidae; genus Psittacus; species Psittacus erithacus. The sequence continues at coordinate 12,673 of WYDI02029405.1, read as the reverse complement.
TTAAAGTAGCTTCCCAAAGTAACAAAGCCACTAAAAGGAACAACTGAATACAAACCATGGGAGTCCCGTTACTTCCAGCCATTCACCAATTCACCTATCTTTGATAAAATATTACTCCTCTCCAATTTAAAGGAAATAACACTAATAGAAAATAAGGTCTTCCACTCCATTTCCCTTTCTATTAATCTCTTCCTCAGAATAAAACTCAGTAACACAAACCTGGGCACTAACAATATGTAGCCTAGTGCAGAGACTTTAGCACATGACATACACTAAAACTCCCCCATATTTAATGAAAAATACAATGAAGTTTTGAATGGTTAAATGGAAAAAACAATTCAGTGCATAAGACAGTTGGGCAGCACAGCTTCTAGTGCTGTCCACATTCCACAGGGTATTAATAAGACACTACTTGTGTGGGGTTTCCAAATATCACTAATAGAGAAATGGGAGAGGAGGGGGTAAGTGCAGCTGCTAGGCCAAATATAGAGGCAAGTTAATTAAAAAATCACACTGGAAAACTTAATAAATCCACATTCCTATAGAAGGACAAAAAACATTTTCTAGCATAATATATGTGTGTTTATACACGCGTTTGTGAGTATAAAGCAGCTCAACTTGCACACCTTTCATGTTGCCTCACTAAATACAGCTGCAATACAGCTGAGCCATTGTTTGTTGGCCACTCATGGCTGGCGGTGCCACGAAAACTGCATTCCTGGGCACTAAATAATCAGTCTGCCTGACCCCCCAAGAACCTGTAAGTCAAATTCATTTACCCCCAGAGGGCAATGCTCTATTGTATCCTCCCGCCTTTCTAGCCACCTAGGAACAATGGACAATAATTGCAACTGTCACGGCAGTCAGTAGGAAAAATAAACCAGTGCCTGTTTTCACAGCTTACTGCCAAACCTGATCCAAACACCTAATAACCATGCCCCCGACCACAGAACCACAGTTGCACTAAAAAAGCCTCAGATGTGAGGCTTTTCAACAGAGCTGCAGAACAATAACTCGACTTGTGTTCAAAATATGAAGCTAAAAAACAAAAAATTAAAGCAAAGAAAACTCTTCTTTGAGGCTGTGCTGCTGCTCCCCATCCTCCCCCTGGGCAACACTGAAAGGACTGTTGAATTTCTTTCGTGCTAGCTTATAGCTGCTGCTGCTGCTTTCAAGTTTAGCTTGTGAAAGGGAAAGAGAGGGAGGGAGAAAAAAAGATTGCCCTCCAACAGAACAAGATCATAGGGACTGGGAACAGACTGCCTCCTCAGTGCACAGCACTTCTCAGAGCAGCTTTACCGAGTCCAAAGGCAGAGGAGAATCACTAGAGTCTTTCTCCAGGCTCTGGCATATCAAGAGTTAAAGAGGCTCCAGATAACATGCAAGAACTGCTGAACTACACGTCCAAAACTGGATAGGAAAGCTGCCCATGTACTTTGGGCCTGAAACATCTTAAAGATTCATCAGTTCATGGCAGGCAATTATGGTATTTTAAAACAATAGGCTTTCAAAAACCAGAACTCACAGACAAGCCCAGTGGCTACCCCACCTCCTTAAGGCCTGTTGCTTTATGTACTTGCAGCAAGCGTGCTCAGTGGGAAGAAATAACCCAAGGTTTGGCCCTCTAATATATAAGAGTAATAATAATAATAGTATCTCAGCCTATGTGGGGCCAAACCACTACATTCTGTTATAAAGTTATTCTACATATGTAATGAATATATATTTTTGAATTACAGCCTCTTAGGGAGAAGGAAGAGTAAGCAAGTGACATACTTTCCTACTTGTGTAAGTCAGTGGACTAGCGCAAACTAATGCTGGGGGCTTATCGGTGATAAGTGGGAAGGCATATCTAATCAAAATAGTACTATCTTTGCACATGTAGCAATACACTAACCTCTGAGAGCATGTCATGTATTCTTTACTGAATAATGCCTACCTTTTGCACAGAAGGCCCTTAAACCTGCCAGGTACAAGGTTTGGGAGCCTGACTAAATGAGGATCTAGCAACCAGGGGCAATACTAGTAAGCAAACAAACCAAAAATAATGGAAAGAAATGAAATCTAGTAAAAGAAGGGTTTAATTTTAATCTCATTCTACTTTCACATTTTCAGAACAACACTGGCTTCAATTTTGCTACTCCAGATGTACACTGATATAAATGGGAGAAGATTCAGAGTCACTGTTTCCTTTCAGAGTGATAATGGCTGCTCTGAAAACTAAAATTTTTGACACACATGTATTTTGAGACAGTTCCTCATCATAAGCACTGAGAAAGAATTATAAAGATATTAAATTGCATGAAAACAAACAACTACAGGTTCCCTAAAATGACCTCACATATATAAAATGGGTAAATATCTTGGCAAAGCAAAAGCTACTGCTGCTGGAGAGTGGTCAAATTTTGTCATTTTCCTTCTGGAGTATGGCTTTAAAAGAACATGCTTTAGTGCACAGATGTTGTACGCTGTCTTTTAAAATCTGCACTGACTAATTTTGGTACCTAGAGGTATCGTTACACAAACTTTGCTCTTTTTATTTTTTTTTTCTTTTACGTGCAAAGAAGTAAAAAAAGTAAAAAAGAAATTACATCACCAAAATCTGCCCAAAAATTAAAAAAGGAGTCCTGATCAGCCTCAGATTTCAGAAGCTGAGCTCTGCTATACTCTGATACCACATAAGCCTGTGTTTGATACGTGAACTGACTTCTTTTTTTTCCTCAATCCTGAAATAGGATGTGTCCTCTCATAACACAAAACAATATATGCAACAAAAGCTTAAGTAAGTTCATTCACTTAGGGTAATATACCATTTCATTTATTTCTATTAGCACAGATGGAGAGCATACATTTCATTTAAGGCCCAAATGACACTGTTCCAAAGGGAGGGGAAGAGGAACAAGCAAAGTTCCATTAAAGCCAGTGATATCTGTATATTCATTCTCAAATTGCTTTAGCACGGAAACAGCATTACCTTTTATTTCTCCAAAGTTCCCTGATCCCATGGCAAGAAGCTTGTCTTTCCAGTCCTTTGACAGTAGTTTTTCAATACTGGGTGTTTCTGAGTGAAGGGAGGGGAAAAGAAATGGAAGCAAATCAACATGAGTGTCTTCACAATAGAACTCATTAAAAGTCTATCTGCTAAAAATAAGGCCAACCCTATTCTGGGCCCCAGTTCATAATGACTTCATCCGCAAACTGATAAGAAGGGAGGGGAAAAAAAAAAAAGAAAAAAAAAAAAGTGTTTTGTCACCTGCTGTTTCAAAACCATTAGCTTTTTCCTCTTATGGAACAAAGCCCCGGTAATTCTGTATGACAATGGGCACATATAAACCTGCAGTTCATTGTTTTTCAATTTGGTGAACAAGTTGCTGCCTATAATGGATGCCTGTCAATGTCTGGGTGTTAGTCTGCAGTCAAAAAATAATTATGTTGATAAAATGCAGAGTAAAGAGAGAGGGAGAGGGAAAGAGAGAGAGAAGCAAAGAATTAGCTCCTAAATCTGCTACATGTAATTATATCCCTCTGAGCCTTTACAATCACATCCACTTTATAATGTGTGTTTAAACATCGTGTGGTGGTAAGCATACTGTGGAAAGATTTTCCGGTAACACGCACATTATAAATAATAATAAAAAGTTGGGTATGAAAAAAGCTTTAAAAGATTGCAAAATCCAGAGGGAGAAAAGGCACTGCTTAGAATGGAAACCCATTATTTGCTCATTTCAGATTCTATCGCTCCCTTTAAAAATAAAATAAAATAAAATAAATTTGTTCAGTATTTTCAGGCAAAATGCAGCGAGGGTGTGGATGGGTCTGATATTTATAACTCTTGTATTTTGACCCCTCTTTGTATGGAATTTTAATGCATAAGTAAATATAAATGCTAATAAAACTCAGAGAACATTAAACTCAATTCCAAACAATGTAATTGTATATTCTTGTCAGCATTTAGATGGGTACACAATTACAATAGCTTTCAATCCCACGATTAGCACTGCATTCAGTTCGAAAATGGAGTGTACTAAAAGATAAGTGTCCCAGTATGCGCCATCTAAATAACAATACCCACACTTATTATCTGGATCTAAGACATATACTGCTATTCTCTGCATTGGTGTTTATGTGTATTTGTATTTGTTCAGGCATTTGTTTACCCCCTACCAGGAGCATAAAGGGAGTACATGTTAACTTATCAAAGGGACCGTCTGGCCTAGAGACCATACAATTATTAGCAACTGGTTAATTTTCCCCACAGTAAAAACCATTACGAGCAACCTTCATTATCTTGTTTGGCTAATTCCGCCTCCCTTCTCTGAAGCCACACCTTGAAGCTCCGCGAGGCTTTCCGAGGGTGGGGGGATATGTTTGGGAGATTCGCCGGGTCCTGCCCGGACTCACGACCTTTCTCTCGCTCTGCAAAGCATCTCTCACACCCGAAGGAGCCCGAACTCCCGTTAAACCAGCCTCACGCAGTGTAATAATAACGCATAACTAGCTACAGCGGCGGGGGCACGCTTTCCAGCACCCCCCGGCTCATTTGCCGGCGTTGTAATAGTGGGTCCCATTGGCAGCAGGGGAGATTCCCTCCTCCCCTAACATTGTTATACACGTTGCAACCCTCCAATTTCCTCCTATACACGCGTGTGCTCCTGCTCTGCGAGCGGCAGTCTCTCGCAGGACCGGTTGCTCCGTGAGCTCACCGCGCACCCGATCACCGGGACTGATTGCCTGAGCGCAAGCTTTCTGTTAGAACCCCTAAACTGCCACTGAAGCCGAAGGAAAGGGATGGGAGAAGCACGGCGCAATGAACATCTCCGTGCCGGGGCTGGCCATGCGGAGATGATCCCGTGCTCTCGGCACTTGCACAACTCAAGTTTGTACGTCCCCTGCGAGCCTTTATAAAGGGAGCCGTTCTTCCAAACCTATATGAGTAGGTCAATAAACGCCGTCATTTGCCCCTTTATTATTCTTTCCTTATTTTTTCGTCCTTGCGCTTTTCTACAGAATTCTCGAGTAGCCTGTAAACAGGCCAGAGCAAATGCGGTATTTGCGGCTGAGGGCTGTCAGTCAGAAAAAGCTAACAAACCTTTGCAAGGCAGGAATGCGGCCATAGAAATCCACTGGGGGCTGACAATAGGCTCCAGAGCCTCCGGGCACCAAAAGCAGCCCGCCTTACTTTTAAGTCTATTGTCAGCAAAGCTCTCGACAAAGCTTTTCCCCTGCAGCTAGACAAAATATTCGCCGTGGTGTGCTCGTAGAGAAATAGAAGTCCTCTGTCCAACTTGCCGCGTTAAAGCAACAGTAGCCGCTCGCCGGGGCTGCCAGGGCCCCGCTGCGCCGGGGCTGATTCCCTGCCTGCTTCCCTGCCCGCTTGCCTGCCTCCTTGCCTGCCCCCGCCCCGCCGCGGCCAGACCGCGCCGAGTCACCGCTGCTGCCGCTCGGGGAGCGGCGCCGGGCCGGGGCTCGGGGTTACTTTAGCGAGGTGTAGAGGGGAAAAGGGGGGTGACAATAGCTTTGTCAGTGCCAATTCGCCGCCTTAGCAGCAGAGTCCCCAGCCGCGGGACTCGAGTTACAAATGAGTGTCCCTGCAACCTGAGTCCGCCGGTGATGGTGCCGGGAGAGCTGCTGCGGCAAACGAGCGGAGAGTAATGAATGCGGCGGACGGCCGTGTATCAATGCCTTGAATTTCTGCGAGAATGGTAAAGATCTCAGTAGGAAATCATGATTAGAGATGTGAAAGGCCAAATGGCAAAATCCCAATAGTAACAATGCATCTGTTCATTAATGTGCGAATATGAGTAATATGAAAATTTAACACAATTATAAGCCCCTCAGCAATCCTGATGGCAGAAAATAGATTGTAGTGATCTAATCAGTGCTTCTCCTGTTGAAATTCGGTATGTTAACTATTTAAAATAGTATTATATAGATTTCTCCCTTTAGAAAAACCCATGTAATCATATTTAATTGATGTCCTAACTTAGTTTCAAACCTCCCCTGAGTTGGACTGCAATTTTTATGTAAAGCACTTCAACAGAATTTTGATACAGAATGAACAAGTAATTGTCCTTCTGCTAATACTTAAAAAGAACTTTAATTCTGAAAGACAATAGCTTCCCCACCCCTATAGCTTTATAGAGCTAAAGAGCTGTATTAAATTACAGCTTGTTTAATTCTGTTACATACTGTGTTAGCATATTATACTTACATACTTACATAAAATATGCTATTCATATACCCCACCTATCACATTGCAGTAACTGCTTATAAAGTACATTATGCACACTATCGTGGAAACAGACATTTATTATGTCATTTATGTACACCATTAAAAAAAAGATTTGAAATTTACACATCTTAAATAACTGTTTATAAGGTTACAACTGTAGAGCTTTCATGAATTATACAGAAACAAAGTCATCTTTTGTTCAGAATTTCTTTTAGACTTCATTGGGAAGATAATGCTCCCAAATTAGGAAAAGAAATAAACACTGTATCTTGTTTGCAAAGCACTAGTTCTCCAGATTCATTAGGAAGTCAGTAAAACTTTTAATGCTTGCACGTACAATGCGCAGCTTGAAATTGGGAAAAGTGGCCTGCACACAGAAACTCCTATTTCTGATCCCTTCTCCAACAACTCACTCTCCTCTTGGATTCACCAGAACAACATTCTTGCGTCCAAACTCTGAGCTATACTGTGACAGATTTTGGATATGCATCAGGACAGCTATGTATTATGATAATCTGTATTTGTATGTCCAAAAAAGCTATATACATGGGTGTGCTCTGCCATTCTGAGCATCACGATTATTCAGAATGTCTCCTAATTCAGTCTTTGAGAGAAGCCCAAGATTAGCCCCATTTCTTCTGAGCCCCACTTGAGCTAAGAATACCCTCCGTTACTTACTGGCAAAACAGGTCCTAAGGCACACAGTAAAACAATTCCAAGCCTATCCACAGCACAGTATGAATACATGTATGAAAGAGTTGTTTAGGGCTTGTTTGTGAACAGTAATTCATTAATGTTTGGGAAACATTTTTGTTCCAGCAACACTATGAAAAGTGTTAAGTGTTGTTACAGAAGAGGATTACGGGTAGGACACCAAAGAGAAAAAGAATGAGATGGAAAGAGTAACAGGAATCATTAAGTAAATGCTGAAGAGGAGACTGACTGAATTAATAAGATACAAATTAATCCACAAAAATTATTTCTGCCTTCTCTATTCAACATATTTATCAGTCATCAGCTCTTCCCAAAGATATTTAGGATGCATTTTGTTTTCCTTGTATCACCCTTGCCTCTGTTGCTCGCATGTGCTGCTTTGCACTACTGCATATGGCAGCACTCACTGGTGAAAAGCCCCCCAAGTGTGCCAGCAGCATGCTGGCTCCTTGAGGCCCACCAGCCCTCTCACTCTTCCTCTCTCCCCCCTCCTTTACCTCCCTCCCTGCCTCCCGTGCCAAACACCACAGAGGCTGACTCCCTCATCTACAACAATGAGGCCTGAAGACTGATGCCAGCAACCAGTAATTCTCATGCAGGCCTTCAGCACATGGAATTAAACCACTTTCTCGGTGGTGTCATAGTCCCACGTTAGCTGCTTTGATTTGCACATGTGCATCAATCTGTGCGTGGCTGGGCACGCATATACATATGCTGAACTGCTCTGACTACTGGAAAGCAAAGCATCTATGTAAATGAATATAAAATCGCTTTTGAATCTAAGTTTTTGTATGCTAACAAGCATGCCACTCTCCCTCTACTTATGCATTTGATGTTTAAACACAGCTTCATTGACTTATTTCCTTCAAAGATGGAAAGTTTTCACACTGAGAAAGGAGCAGTTTGTTTCCAGGAGGTGACCAAGGCTACAAAGCCGTGGTAAGAGGCACCATTTTTAGCACTGTCTGCTAGACTTCTACTTAATTTAGTCTACTTCCAGAAGTTGTGTTAATTTTTCAGGCATTGTAACTCCCCTTTGGGAGTGACCTAATCCTACTTTCAATTCAGTGGTAGTCCAGATGCACGTGTACCTGAACCTGCCTCAGCAGCCTTCCAAAAATCACAGTCCCACAGTACAGCATTCCCTGCAGGCCTAACCTCTCTGGTAGCTCTTTTCAATCCATGCTCCAGGGTCACAGTCCTGGAAATCCACTTATAAAAGCTTAGAATGGTCTTCACTGCCAAATCTCTTCCTATTACCTCTTTCTGCTCCTGCTGATTATTTACTAAAAGCAAACCCCAGTCTCATGCAGCTGCCTGCTTCCAAAGAAAGGCACGTAATGCCATCATGCTGTAACAAGGTGCGGAATGGGGGCTCTCCACATGAGGCACTTCCAGAAGAGACATATTTGAAAAGGAAAGGGAAAAGAGAAGCTCTGACATTACAAAGAAGAGAAAACTACAATAAAAGGGAAGGAGGCTGACATAAGTCAGCCACAAGTTAGAAGAACAATATGTGTCCTAGAGCCTCCCACTTGCATGGTATCTGGGTGTCTGAGCATGGGTGCTGTCTCAAGTTGATGCCTGAAGTACTCCCTTCCCTGTAACTCCTGTGAATAGCTCTGTCCTGGGATGAAAGACTCCTTAGAACAAAGTAAAAGAAAGATGTTTGGCCTCAGCAAGGATGATGACATGAAGTGTAACAGAGTGGAGAGAAGCCAGGGGTTGCTCAATACCCAGCCAGACCACCAGACATTTCTGCCAACACATGTCATTCCTAGAGGAAGGAGTATTTGGTCGGCAGAAACAGTCACGAATAAACTTTAGCACTGGCTGATATACCTTCCACTTCTGGCAAGCACCTTCCCTTATATTATGAAAGAGCTGGCAAATACTGAGCTGGCATCCATTATTCACCCTTTTCTTCTGCCATGGTCATAAGTATGTTACACCTGCTGGCCACAACTCCACTCACTGTTTTTACAACCCTCACCTATCAACATGCCACCCCACTGGCACTCTGTTCTGCACTCATGCACCACAATAAACCCTTTCTGGTTTAAATGAGGAAACAAGATTAAGGGCAGACTTCCACTCTTCCTTTAAAAGAGCAGACATGCACATACACAAATACAAGAAACTTCTCTTTTTATGCACCCACTTTTTATTACAAAGGTCTTATCTATACAAAATCAGAAATAATTTTCATAGCAAAGAAAATAAAGCAACTATTATGAAGAAATGGTTGGTATCAGCAGGTTACATAGACACACAGCATCTGCATACGCATATGGTTCTCCATCAACAGAATCATGCTTTTAGGGAACTACTTGCAGCTAGGCAAGACACTATGAATCATGAGCAGGCACAACACAGAATGTATTTAAATTTGGAAATCAAAGATCACAAAACATACATTTTTCTCTTGCCTTCCAGGAAGTACTGCAGTTTTTCACCAGTCTAAAAGCATTCTAAACTTTCAGAGAAGACACTAGAAAACACCTCTATGAAACGTAAGTATCGCTCAAATGTACGACATAGTTGCTTGGGTGTGATACACAAAAATGTGATGCTAAGTGCAGGCATACAGGGGCTTCTCTGACTGGGCAGGAAGCAGAGTTCTGCTGGGGTTTTAGTTTGTTGTTTTTTTTGTTTTTTGATGTTTTTTTTTTTAATACTTGGTCTTTGGGCACAAACTCACAGAGCCGAACAAAATATTCAAGTTTCAATGAGATATTAGGATGCTGTGGTGCTCTGGCTAGCACATCATAGTATGACTCTTATTACGCCGCTCCATCACAACCACTGTGCATAAAACAGCTGGGCTACATATGTCCATGCGTGGCTTCCAAACCTACTAAAAAGCTCCTTTCTCTGGCAGGGATAACCAGCCTTTCTGCTCTTGGAATCTCCAGTTCTACCCCAGCCACATGTTAGCTCCCATAGCATTTTATTTCAGAGAACAAAATCAACTTCTGTACCCACAGATGACCATAGTTACCTGTGATGCACAATGACATCAGGTTACTATAGTATTCTTGTTGCACATACTTGCATAGTTTTATGTATGCTTAATAATACAACACTTGTTTTCAAGTTTGCTGGCTCTCTTTTGCAAAACCCAACATGCTGCATTAATGAAGTATACACTGTATGAATGATAAGACATTTTTATTGTGATTTCTGGCACAAGCATACTGCTTCTTGTGCTAAAAAAAATAATTCACATAGCCAGAAAAGATTCCATAGCACAATAAATAAATTACCCAAGATTTTAAAATCAAAATCAGCAATCTGTGAATGCCACTGAAAACATTATTTTGCTCTATCTACAAATATACAAGCAGTTATTTTTACAACTGCTTACTAATGCATACTGCCAGTCTTATAAGAAAGTTACCTAACAAGGGTGTTTATTAGGAAGAAAAGGTTAGAGTAGTCTTCAGATACACTATACTACCAGTTGTTGAACTAATTATCCCTTAGGATGTAAGTGAGGAGCCAGCAAACCACAGCACAAGGCAGGAACACACGGCTAAGCAAGACAGGCGGAGGGCATGGGGACTTCTTAAGTTAGGTTTGTGGCCAAAACCAGCATCTCGTTTAACTACACCCTCAGGAACAGTCAGGCTATTGTCTGAAATTTTTAGTTTCCATCACCTGAATGCACTGGCAGTAGCACCATAAGCTGTGTACTTTTCAGTCTGTCTTATTTCTACAAATGGTCACCTACTCCAGGAGCAGTCAGTCTCACATTCCAGATATGACATGTACAATGCAAAGAAATCAAGCCTGTCATGTAATACCTTCTGCCAGTCCTTCAGACTCCCAGCAGCAGAGTCGATGTTCATTCTGGGTTTACACAGGCAACAGTCAAGATTTTCTCTGTCTCCATTCCCTTTATTTCAGCTTCAGTACAGAATCTGCCTTCAGAACATGAAAAGTTCTGGTATTTCTGAAAGTCTGTCTGTCATACACTCTTCTGGACTGACAATGCCTACATCAATAAAATGTCCACAAAGCCCTTCTGAGGCCTGCATACCCAACAAAACCACTTCTTTTACAAATATAGCGTTGAGTCAGGGAACAAGACTGTATCCCTGCTCTCACCTCAGAAACAACAGGGAATTCCAGCTCAATTTCTGTTATTTCCAGCATGCTAACTTGTAGAGTACATACTCCATTGCCTTACATACCCTAGTGACAACAGACTCCATGAAGGCTACTAAGTGTATATTGATTATCCTCTAAACAATAATAATCTCGATTTGCAAGCTCTTATATGGTAGTTGCCTCCTGTTCCACTCTTCAGGGGGTGGCATTCATATTTGTGTGCCAAAGCAGCTGGACAGTGGTGTCCTCCACTCACACCTCCATGAATGTGGCCTTCCACATCAAGTCTGGAGCCACTGCTTATTGCTGCAGGTTTGTATGGAGATGAGGCTGCCTTAATTGCAGCCCCCTTAATTATTCTAAAGAAACACCAGAACAGCGTAGTTTGTAGTCACTGCTCAGCTACCCTCCATCTAAATCCTTGCCCTTACAAATAGATAGTAGGGTATGACCCGTTCGAGAATTGACTCAATCTCTGCCTTTCCCATTTCTGAAGCAGAGTTACTGTGTCTCCCAGAGAAGGGCACACTGAGGCACTATGAATGGCACTAGATACCATGCACAGGACAATATATTTTTTGTCACTGAAATTTGTTGGGACTCAGTGCTCTGGATTCCCAAAGGCATTTAGGAACATAAATCTCATTCTGGAAAGGAACTGGGCTCTGACTGCCTTTGGAGATCCAGGCCAGTGAGTTGGCTGAAAGAGACTATAGTGAACACATTCTGCCAAATGCAGCATTTCACTGGCACAACTGTTGCTGGAACATCTTTTCCAGCATACATGATCACTAGAATGATTTCGAGTTCCCGCTACCACTGTCTTCTTCACCCTAATTAAATTAACAAGTAAGAACAACCCAAGTTATTTAACCTTACCAAGCTTAAAAAAGGTATGTTAAATTTCAAAAATGTCCCCAGGCTTTCCTGATACTAAAAAAAAAAAATTAAAACATAAAAAAATTGACACATAAAATGGAGTAACTCACTTTCAAACACCTGAGCAGCAACCTTTTCCTTTTACATTGATACCACACCAGTAGGAATCCTTATGAAAAGAAGGGCAACAGTAAAATAAATAACCTCTTTCTTACACCTGAAAAAAGAGAATTTTGTCAATCTGTGTTCTTCAACTTCCTAATGCCTCTTTAATTCCAGGCAACTCTAAATGAAAGAAGGAATTGATTTTCTCAGGAGTGGCCCATCCAGCAAAAAAACCTGTGTCAGTTGACAGAAGGAGGCACTATACCAAGCCTGAGCTTCACTGAAATTCTGAAACCACAAAGATGTTTTAATATTTCCAGAGACTATTTCAAGAGTAACAACATAAAAACAGAGACATCTGGAATTAAATACCATTACATTTCACTTCAGTTTTATTTTTCTGTCTCAGTTGGATAGAGATACTCCGCTAGAATACATACTCCCTTGAAATACATTTTTGCATTAGTGCTGCCAGCAGTGCCAGTTTCTAATTAAAGGGCCGTAATATCTTGTTAATATTAACAGAGGGCAATGTTTTTGGTCTGCTAATTTTCATAGAATCGTAGAATAGTTAGGGTTGGAAAGGACCTTAAGATCATCTAGTTCCAACCCCCCTGCCATGGGCAGGGA